>JARHVA010000579.1:4742500-5040111 GCA_037957365.1 Torreya grandis | reverse complement strand
GTTCCTATCACATTATGATCTTTTAGTCTAGGCACTAATTCCCAAGTATTATTTTATTTTATCTAATTTAATTCTTCATCCATAGCCTTAACCCAATGTTTATCAGGTCTAGCTTTTTAAAAAGTTCTAGGCTGAATTTTGGATAACAAAGAGAAATTAACTTACTCAGATTCACTTACCATCATTCTTCTAGTGAAAATTCCTTCATTTATGTCCCTGATGATATCACTTTCATTATGATTTCTCTGACATATTTTGATGGAGTTTTGGTGTCTTTTTTTCCCTTCTTCTCATCTTCATTTGATTCTTCAAAATCTTCCTCTTCAATGATTTTAGGAATGTCTATTGATCACTGATTCTTTGTGTTCCATCTTCTTCTATCCTGACACTTGCACTTTTGAAAATTTTCTTGGTTCTTTTGTTATAAAGTTTTTCATCAGTTCTCTTTATGAAGCATTTGCTACCGAAAACTCTAAAATAATCAACTGTTGCTAGTTTGTCTTTCCATACTCATAAGGAGTCTTGTGACTATTGAATCTTAATAATTATATATTTTGAATGTGCACTACTATATAAAATACCTCTCTCCAATATTTATCTACTATCTTGGATTCATTTAGCATTGTCCTCACCATCTCCTAAACTATTCTATTTTTTTGTTCAACTATTCCATTTTGTTGTGGAGTTCTAGCTACTGAATAATGTCTCTTTATTATATAGTCTTCACAAAAAATAAATAATATATCTGACATGAGTTCTCCTCCTCGATCTAATCTTAGACACTTAATCTTCAAACTAGTTTCATTCTCAACTAATGCTTTGAATGAATTGAAATATCTGAAAGCTTCCAATTTTTCTTTAAAAATATTACCCAAGTCATATGTGAAAAATCATCAATAAGCAACATGAAATATTTATCACCTTGATTAATTTGAGTTCTCATAAGTCCACATAGATCAGTATGAAAAAGCTCTAGCATCTGAGTGGTCAACTACTCTTTTTTTTTTGAACCACCTTCTAGCATGCTTCCCATGCTGATAAGGTTCACAAAGCATGTCAGATGGGTTTGTAATCTTTGGAAGATTTATAATTTATTAATTATTTCTGATGTTGACAAGATTGTCAAAAATTTATGTGATTTATTCTCTTTACTATAGCCAAGTTTCTTCAATATGACTCAAATAACATCTTTGACCTTTGATGTCTGATAGCATATACAAATTATTGCTTATTCTCTGAGCATCTATAACCAACACATATGAATCTTTTATTCTAATTTCACAACTTTTTACATAAAACTTTGGTGTGTGCCCTTGATCACACATTTGAATTACACTCAAAATATTATGTGTAAGACCTTCCACATACAAAGTATTTTCAATTTTAGTTTCTACTATTATCCAAACTAGTGTACCTTTTCCAATAATTCTGGCAGTATTATTGTCTCCAAATTTCACTATGCCACCATTGATCTTCTTCAACGTTATGAACTTGATCTTGTCTTCTATCATGTGACTCAAACATCCACTGTCAATGAACCATGGATTTTCTTCATTTCTTACTTGCAAACCTATCTGCACCAACATAGATTTTTCAGGTTGTTTCTTTTGCCATGAACCTGTTTAAAATTTCTTCTTGATGAATGGAGCCTTTAAACTCTTGTCCTTCTTGATTGACTCAAACACGCTTCTATAGTACCAAGATATGTGTTCAATTTATTGTACTTGTAACATATTATGGCCTCTTTATTAAAGCTTGATAGAGGAGAAAAATAGTTGTGGCTTCTACTTGACTCTTTATGAATTTCCTTCTCCTTATTTATGAAATTGTTAGCCTTTTTTTTATATTATTTTTTCTTATGAACATATCCATTACAATAAAAATAGTAACCATAAAAATAGGACTTATTTGTGTATCTCTAACTTGATTACCTTTTATATCTCTATTCCCTCCAACCTTCTTTGTTTGAGATGTCCTCTGTATTCTTAACTTCTTCATTTTTTATTTATTCTTTTGTAAGAGCTTCAACATTGCTCTTTCCTTTTTTCTTACCTATAAATTAGTGACCTCCTCTTTCTCTTTTTCAAATCCAATACCTATCTTATCTTATCTGATATTGATCTTTAATTTTATAATATCTTATTCAACATATTAGTGCTATTCTCAAATTTTGAATCATTGGTTGCTTTATCATTGATTGCTTTATTTGTTTTCTCAAGATCTACTTTTAAAGAAGCAATTTAAATAATATACCTTTCACATTATTTACTACTATATTCAACTATGCCTTAAATCTTATTCATTCTTTTTGGCTTCATCAAAGTGTGCCTGTTAGATCTTAAATTATTTCCTTTGACTCCTTTTCATTTTCCTCGATCTGGAGCTTTAATATTTGATTCTTTTTTTCAAGAGATTTTAACTCTTCTAAGGTAAAAATGATTTCTCCTTCTAGATTCACTTTGGCTTCATCTTGTTATTATTCTTGATCATCTATACTTTTGCTTGTAGAGGCATCTTTATGTATGGCCATGAATAGAATCTCTTCTTCTTCTAAATCACTAACTCTGCTATCTTTGACTAAGCTAGGATATTTAGGAATATAAAATCTTCTTCTCGAATCCTTTCTTGAATTTACCTTTGAAATTCTTCTTATATGTGGACTTTCCTTCTTCATTGGTCATCATTACCCTTATTTGGGAATTTAGCTACAAAATGTCCAATCTTTCCATAATTAAAACATTTAAAAGGTAATTTTCCTTGATATTTACCTATGCCCTTTTTTGTCTTGTGAATGAATATAGCTCCATTGTCATCTTCATCATCGCTAGAACTATCACTTGATTCTCGAATCTTAGCCTTCTCTTTTTTTGATGTCTTGAAAATAGTTTCTCTCTTTGAGGGTTTATCTTGTTTAGTCCATATCTCATATTCTATAAGAATACCATGAAGCTCATCCATCTTTAGCTTGACTAAATTCTTCAATCTCTTCCATTACAATTTTTTTTGCATCATATCCCAATGGTAGAGATATCAAAACTTTTTGAACCACAGTTGATTATTCTAAATTTTCTCCAAGACCTTGAATTTGATTAACTATTTGATCAACCCACAAAAGATAACTTGCTACATTTTCTTATTCTTCCATCTTCAAACTCTCAAACTGTCTTCTGAAAGTTTGAAGCTTATCTTGATGAACCTTTCCATCACCTTTGTAATTATTCGCAAGTTTTACCCAAGTTTCATGAGTAGATTTACATTGCATAATTTTAACAAAATTTTGATTCACATAAACCACATAAAATAACATTTAAAGCTTTAATATTATTTTCACTTGCCTTCTTTTCTACCAGAGTAGTTACAAGTGTCTATGGCTCTTCATATTCCTCCACCACTGCTTACCATATATTTAATCCAAGGGCCATCAAATAAGTCTTCATACTTATGTTCCAAAAAACATAATTCATCCCATTAAACAAAGGTGTCTTATTTTTTAGAAAATCCTTCATCTGATTCTAGCCATCATGCTTTTTAGATCTACCTTCAAGCTGTAAAATATTTTTAAAAGGAACCTACTTTGATACCAATTATTAAGCATGAAATATAATAAGAGGGGAGGGGTTAATTATTATATTATATATCTTTTTACTTAATCTGATTTCTTTTCTTTAACCTCTTAATCAAACATTCAAGATATGCAATAAAATTGAAATAATAATTTGTATCACACGAGAGAGAGAGAGAGAGAGAGAGAGAGAGAGAGAGAGAGAGAGAGAGAGAGAGAGAGAGAGAGAGAGAGAGGGAGAGAGAGAGAGAGAGAGAGAGAGAGAGAGAGAGAGAGAGAGAGAGGAGAGAGAGAGAGAGAGAGAGAGAGAGAGAGAGAGAGAGAGAGAGAGAGAGAGAGAGAGAGAGCAAATTTTTATGTGGAAACCCAAAGTGGAAAAAACCATGAAGAATAATCTCAAGTATATGAATAATCACCAACTTAAAATATAAAGTTTACAAGCACCAACTTGTAGGAGCACCAACCCCTTTACCGAGCACCAATACAACAACTATTTGTGAGCACCAACCCATAGGAACACTAACTCCTTTCAAAGATTTGTGAGCACCAACCCACAGGAGCACCAACCCCTCTTGTGTATAAAACACAACTATCTCTCAATGTTGATTACTCAACAAATGATATAACTCTATAATATCTCCTGCTTTTCTCTCTTCAAAAACAAATACAAACCATGCACTCTCTTGCATATTAAAAATAGCTTCTCAAGCCTTTATTTATAGATTTACAAATGACCTTTGGCATTCACCCTTTGTGACCCTTCAATCATCATAGAAAATGGCACCAAACTTGCATGACCCTTTGTATCCTTGCATTTGAAAAGTCATATGGTGACCCTTCATAAGCAAAAGCATCCTTTCCTCTTTTATCTTTATCTTAGTGACTTTTCATATTCTTCAAAGTGTCCATTCATGGAAAAATTCACCATACCTCTTTTGACTTCACATGGTGACTCTTGTAATTCCTCAAGATGACTCTTTATGAGAATATGCATCCCATTCCTCTTTCATCTTTTACCCCATGACTCTTTGACTTCTCTATGGGCCCTATTTTGAATTATATGCAACCAAAAATATATTCATTAATATTAAATAAATATTAACACATATTAGCCAAGATATCAATATTAAAAACACACTTAAATGCAATGGGGCCTTTATCACCAATAATGCTAGACCTTTGACATCAATGACAATATTTCCAACAATTAATTGTTATTATTAAAATGGGCTTAAGGGGGGTTTCAACACAGGGAGTTACACACATGTGTGTGATGTAATTTTGGTATCTATATTTTCCCCTTTTTGTCTTATAATTTATAATAATATGTTATGAGACAAAAATAGGAGTTAGATGCTCTAAGTATTGGATGAGGTATCCCCTTTCAAAATGGAAATAGATGGAGGAAAATTAGAATCAAGTACCAATTTTATAAAAAGGTAATTTTGTTAATGGTAGAGAATTGAGTGTCACTCTATATGCATAGACCATAATGAACTATAGTCATCAAAGTTGAGAACAGGCAAGGTTAAGGAAGACTCAGATAAAAGTAACCAGAGCACAGTTTGTAAGTGATAGATGATAGGTCAAAACAATCAAATTTGTAGATCCAAGGGTCAATGTATCCCAAGTATCCAAGGTAGGAAGTGCCCTTGGGAAACATAAAAAGGTTGAGGGTGATAGGACGGGCATGGTTGCCATCCAAAACACCTAATATACATGCATGTGCATAGTAGCTATCTATAGTAGAATAACATAAGTGGTCAAGAAAAGTGATGCAAGGGTGGTGTAAAAGAGTTAATTAGAGAGGAAATATTCATGATCTCCAAGTAAAGTTATCATGGGTGAAAATTTAAGAGATATTTAATATCATTTTGTCATGGTTGGGGGAGATATATGTGATCTCCAATTACCCCAGTGTATGGATAAAGTTTGAAAAGTTGGGAGTGCTTGATTGGTAAGAACATTATAGGAATGGTGCTCACATCAATTTCATTTATTGATATCAGTAATAGAAATTGCCAACATTGATAAAATTAGGGAAACATTGCTGATGTTAATAGGTGTAAGCACTGATGTCGACATATTAAGTCAATAATGCTAATGTCGATGGATAACTAAACTTGATAAAAGGGGGGTTTAGAGGTTGACCAAACTCATTTAAAATGTTATGATTGGAGAGAATAAATATAGATTGAGAGAGATTTAAGATCATAGCTCAAGGAGGGGACCTAGCTGGAGGTGCACAACTATAGGATCTAAAAGTGCTAACCAGGAGGAGACAAAGAGATGAGGTAAGAGCCTACATTAGTTTGATTTGGTATTTGTAATTTTTAGGCTAAACGAGAGGTGGGGGTGTGGATAATGTTAGTGAAGGGGTAGAAAGTAGGTTAGGGTAGTTGTAAGATAAGTTAGGGGGTTTTTTTGGTAGGTTTTTAGGAGAAAAGGGTAAGGTTGTATTTAGGTTGTTTGGCCCTAGGGTCAAACCAGTCACTGACATCAATCAACACGACACTGAGGTCAATAGTTTCTTGCCAATGTCAGATTTTATGTACATTGATAAAGCACTTACATCAACATTAATGCCAATGTTGGTAACTACTAAAAATTAGAAGAATAAGAGAAAGGGTGAGTTTTAGATCTCCAGTGGAAGTAGTCAACTACCCTAATGGTTGAACTAACCTTAGAAGACCTTGTGTCATTTGAGTGCTACCTACATAGCCTAGTTTAGGGCCTCAATCCAATGTAATTTTCCTAGAACCTAGGAAAAAGATCTAAAAATGTGTGTTTAGGGAAAATGGTAAGTTGAGATAGGTCGAGAGGTTTAGGGCTTAAATGATAGGTCATAGTGTTAAGAGTCAAGAATATAGGTTGTGAGGCCTAAAGTTGGGATAGGTAGGTAGGCCTAGGGTAGAGAGAGAGAGAGAGGTAGTTAAGCTCAAGGTAGAGAAAAAGAGGTAGTGAAGCCTAGGGTAGAGAGAAAGAGACAGTTAAGCCTAGGGTAGAGAAAAAGAGGTAGTGAAGCCTAGATTGGTTAGTGAGGTGGATATATGGCTGAGCTAACCTCAAAAGACCCTGTGTCATCTAAGTGATACCTACATATCCTAGTTTTGGGCCTCATAACAATGTATTTCTCCCAGTGAGAAGGGACAAAGGTGGTGATAGAGTAGATTAAAATGTATGTGACCTAAGTTGTTTGTGTGTATGGATGCAGATGAGGATGGAGCTAACACTATGAGATCATCTACTAAGGCTATTGACATTTATGAGGAGGGATGTCACTCTAGAAAAGTGGGAACATATGGTAGCTATGGGATTAAGAGGAGTGAGATGGTACTATCAAGTCATGTGGGATGTGTCTTTGATGATAGCATTGATTGAGAGGCAGGATCATATCACCAACACTTTCCTTCTACCGATTGAAGAGATGATAGTGATGTAGGAGGATGTGTATAGGATTATATGGCTACCACTTCAAGGTGAGGATCTCTTTGCATGCTCAAAAGAGGAGCATGATATAAACATGGTCACTTTGTATGGAGAGCATGTTAGTGAGGTGACTTACCACTCTATGAGTTTTGCATATGAGCCACTGTATATGGATGATGAGGAGCATCATCATCTGAGCATCTTAATGATGATCAAGATCATGGTGTATAAATTACCAAATATAGATGAAGGGAGATTTTTGATTGATTTGATAGGTGTGCTTACACAGATGGTTGAGTAATAAACCATTTTTTCTTAGGGTTTAGTATTTTTGGCACATTTATATAAAGAGTTATCGGGTTTGAGGCTACAACGGTGATACAGTTTATGTGTCAATCATCTATTGCACTATTGGGCATATGAGCACATCATGGTGACATGACTACTGGGGTTACCTACCACTATCCTAGTTGGCTTCAAGGTTGGTTTTAGATAGTGTAGAGAGGGGATGGCATAGACTTGAGTGGATGGTGTGGTGTAAAACATTACCTACTATAGGTGCATGATCAAGGGCTTGATCCCCATAGATATATTATGGAGACTGTATCTGACATACCTAGTTTTTAGAAAGTAGGTAGAGTAGCTTATTGGGTTATAGAGTTCACTATGGGTCAGGAGAGATGGCTTGGTGAGTTGGAGATGGTACTCATGGCATGGGTCAGGAGGTAGTTTGGGCTACTACAACATATTCTACCTACCTTCCCTTGATACATGTAGGATGACATAGAGACACTTTTGCCATTACCCTAGGATATAGATGGGATAGATTTTGAAGAACTACTAGTAGGGCTAGGTGTTGGGGACTTAAGGTGTATAATAACCTATATGATGTAGTGGGTAGGTTACATTCAGTGGTAGAGGTTAGGAGGCCACCACCATATTTATAGGAGTTAGTTAGAGAGAGGGATGTAGTGCTACAAGATTTAGATATAATAGTGTAGGCTCAAGATGTAGTAATACAGGCTTGAGAGATAACCTAAGCACATGTTTTAGCCTTACAAGGGTAGGTGGTGATGTTGCAGGGTCAGATTAGGGCTCTATAGGGTCAAGTTGCAACACTACAGGGCCATGTGATTATTTTATAGGGTCAATTGACTGTAGTGATATCACATAGAGACAATCTGAGAGTAGTAGGCTAGGATACTCCTCTTCCTCCACCACCACAGTGATCAGTACAGGCTAGGACATCATTAGGTGATATGGGTCCTCCTTAGACTATATCTATGGTGAGATATTTGACTACCCTAGATGAGATTGCTTACTATGAGAGGGTGATTAGAGAGTTCCTTCAGATACAAAGATATTCAAAGTTTAAAGAGTAAGAGAGGTCAATATCATGTGCGATGTCTTCTAGTTAATGTAGATGTAGATGGGTAGAGAGTGGTGATGACACTGCTTTCTCATGACCACATGGAGAGCCTTAAGGAACCTGAGTGTCAAAGGTTGCTAGTTTTGATTATATATGTTACATGTACACTGGCCTATGAGCCAAAGATGTGATATGTATATTTTGAGAGAGCTATATGATGTTATGATGATGTAGATGATGAACATGTACTTTGATCACATATTATATATATGAGATGTTCATTTTTTTTCCATGTGTTTGTTTGAAATGTGTTTCTTGTGATTATAATGATGATATGGATGATGATTATGATATGATATGTTAATTTGGATGTTAATGTTGATCATGTTATTTGAGTTAGACTAGCCTTTCCCATTTATGTGATGGCATATGCATAGATAATTGATTAGTTTCATCTTAGCATTTTTCCATATTTGTGATGGTGTATGCTTAAAATAAATAGACTGGTTATGTTAGTTTACTTTAGCATTTTTCCATATTTGTAATGGTGTATGCATAAAATAAATAGACTAGTTATGTTAAATTATTTCAACATTTTTCCATATTTGTGATGGTGTATGCGTAAAATAAATATATTGGTTATGTTAGTGTTGGTATGAAATTATTTATTCATCTCAAATAGAGATATCAACATGTGATGTGGATGGGAAAATAAAGAGGTAGAATGCTTGTGCATTGGCAAAGATTGTAATTTAGAACATAAATAGGCTTAGAAAAATGAGCCTCTTTCATGCCTTATATCTTTGAACCATTGTGTTTGTTAGAGAAGCATCATGTTTACTTTAAGTTAAGTGAGCTTCATAGTCCCTTGAAAGAGTATGAGGGGAAAAAGGGTAAAATGAGGAAAAAAGGGTTTAGGTAGCATAACCTACCAAGTATAAATGATATGTCCCTTTTGTGGGTGACCTGAGAGATAGTATAGGCAAGTCCATGACTTAAAGATTTTTTTGTGTGTGTAAGCTGATCAATGTGGGAAGAATAAAATGGGATATTGTATGGGTTAAGGTTGTATAAAGCTGTGAGGAGCCCTTTGCATATTTTTTTCCCTTTGAGAACAAATCTTGACTTAGTTATCCTTCAAGGGAGTGATCTAAGAATTTTTTTTAAATTTTAAATAGCTGTCTTTCATGGGAACAATCTATTGATAGTAGAAAAGGGAAGCTACGCAATTGTCCTTCAAGGGAGCAGTCTACGTTGAAAATCATGACTTGAGATTTTATAACTTTTTCAAATATCCCATTTTTTTTGATTTTAGTCATGGACAAGACTAAAGAGGCTTAGGAATTTTTCACTATGAGGACAAAATCATACCACTGTGTAAGTTAACGAAGTGTATAGAAGTAAGGGTGAAGAGGAAGGGAAATGAATGTAATAGAAATGCTCAAGGGATGAGCTCAAGTTAAACATGAAATAAAGTGATTCTTATTTAACAAAAGAATGGTCATAGATGTAAGGTATTTAAAGGCTCAAGTTTTGGCCTTCCTTCAAGAGAAGATAAATGATAAGTTCCTGAGCCATACTTGTGAGTTATGATATAAGGTCTAAGCCAATTAAGAGAAAACTCATCCCATTTTCTTCTCTCCATGTTCATCACATGTTGATTTTATTTTAGGATGAGATCTCCTATATTGAAATCTCACTCTTTATAGTTTTTGTTATAAGCATGTTTGATATGCTCTTGATAGATTTGGAGGCGATTGAGGGCTATGAGATGGTGCTCATCAAGCAATTCAAGTTGGGCCAAATGTTCTTGGTGAAAGTCATCATTAGTAAGTATGTCATGTAGAGAAATGTGAAGAGAAGGAATTTAGACCTCAAGAGGCAAAATAGCTTCCATCCCATATACCAATGAAAAGGGTATAGCACCCATGTGGGTTTGAATGCTAGTGCAGTAAGCCCATAAAGCAAAAGGAAGGTGTGTGTGCCAATCCTTGCTCATATCATTGACTACCTTCATGAGAATTTTTTTCAATGTTTTGTTAGAAGCTTCTGCCTATCTATTAGCTTGGGGATAGTATGGTGATGAGAAGCTTAATTTTATTCCAAATGCATCATAAAGACTTTGAACAGTCTTGTTTTTGAAAGACTTGCCATTATCTATTATAATATTATGAGGGACACAAAAATGATAGATGATAAGATGGTTAATGAAGTAAATAATTTTGTTAGCTTTAGTAGAGATGAAAGGGATGGCCTCAACCCACTTGGTAAAGTATTCAGTGGTAGTAATGATAAAATGATGATGGAGTGATGAATGAGGGTTAATCTCTTTGATTAGATATAAGCCCTATTGGGAGAAGAGACAAAAGTCTTTGGTGACTTGCAATGCATGAATAGGAATGTGAAGGAGGTTAGCATGTTGTTGACACTTGACACAATACTAAATGTAATTAGCATAGTCTGAATGAAGTGTGGCCCAATAATAGCCAAGTTGAATGATACATTTGGAAACTACATGACTATTGAAATGTCCACCACAAATCCCATCATGGACTTCCTTAACAATAAAGGGAGTCTCAGTACTAGTTAGGCATCTAAGTAGAATACCATCAAAACTTCACTTGTAGGGAAGTCTCTTGAGTATAGTGTAATGAGCAGCATATTTTTTGAAGACCCATTTCCCATTATTAGAGAGATTAGGAAGGGTAATAGAGAAGGAAAGATAATCCATGATTTGTTTGTACCATAAGTATTGTGGGTTGGTTGTTACATTTATGACAAAGAGGATGTTAGCTAAGACATAGGAGGGTAATGTTAAATGATGCATGATGACATAGATTCTCAAATTAGAGGATGAAGAGGGTGTGTGTGAAGCAAGTGAATCCATCATGTCAACAAACTTGTTTGTAGATCGAGGAATAGTTTTCAAGAGATAAGAGTCAAATGATCCCAAGAGTGTATCTACACAATGTTTATACCATTGAAAAATTTCATTTTTGCATAGGTAGGAACCATTAACATGGTTAACCACTAGCTGAGAATCACCAAAAATGGTTATGGATTTCATACTAAAAAAGAAAGTTATTTGAAGTCCTAGAATCAAAGCCTCATATTTGGCCATATTATTAGTGCATTCAAAATCTAGTTTAAATGACAAAGGCATAGGCTCATCATCTAGGGGAATAATAATGACCCCCACACCCCCACCATGTTGGCATTTAGATCCATTAAAGAACATCATCATTTGATAGGAGATGTCATTGGTGGAGAGCATTATAATAGATTCACCAAGAAAATCAAGGTTTGAAGGTTGATTGTCAGGTAAAGGGGCAGTAGTTAACTAGTCAGCGATTGTTTTCCTTTTAATGGATTTTTATTAAATGAACTCTAAGTGAAATTTAGCAAGAAACATGAACCATCGAGCTACACATTGGTTGTGATATGGTTTGGAATGCATGTATTTGAGAGGATCATTATAGGTGACCACATAAGTTTTGTGATTTAGGAGATAATGGTGAAGCTTAGAGGTAGAAAGACCAATGCAAGGCAAATTTTTTTAGTGTGGGTATATCAAGTCTCATAAAAATAAGTGTGTGGATTATGTAATAAACTACTTACTCTTGATATTGGTCATCTCGATGTGAAATCATAGCACCTAGAGAATGGTCTATTATGGAGATATATAGGTAGAAAGGTTGATTTTCCTTAGGTGGAATAAGAATTGGTGTGGAAAGGAGATATTGTTTAAGTGCATTAAAGGCTTCTTGGAAATATGTAATCTAATTGAAGGATACATACTTTTTATGGAGATGGTGAAAGGGTTAGCAGTGATTTGATAACTGGGAAATGAAGCAGTGAATAGACTAAAGTTTTCCTTGTAGGCTATGATGTTATTTGATATTAGTAGGTGGAGGAATTTTGAGGATTACTGTAACCTTAGTAGGATCAACCTTGATACCACAAAGAGAAATGATAAAACCTAAGAGTTTACCAGAAAGAATACCAAAGACACATTTCTTTGGGTTTAGTCAAACATTATATTAGAGGAGATGAGTGAATATGGTTTTGAGAATTGTCAAGTGTTTTTGATGATGTTTAGACTTACCAAGTAATTCATCCATGTAATATTCCATAATTTTGTGTAAGAGATGATGGAAAATGTGGGTCATGGTGCATTTTAAAGTTGCACTAGCATTTTTCAAGACAAAAGACATGACTCGATAATAGAAAGTCCCCCATGGGGTAATAAAGGTTGTCTTATATTGATCCTTAGGAGAAACTAGGATTTGATTATATCTAGAAAATCCATCCATAAGTGATAGCATCTCATGACTGGCCATTAGATCAACATGTTGGTCGATACTAGGCAATGGGAAATCATCTTTTGGATAGGTAAGATTTAAATCATGATATTCAGTGTAAATGCAGATTCCCCCAATTGCTTTTGTGACAAGAATAATATTGGAAATCCATTATAGGTAGTTGATGGGTTGGATAAAGTTAATAGAAAGGAGGTGTTGGAGCTCTTCTTTGACAAGGAGAGCAATACGAAGATGCATTTTGTGAAGCTTCTACTTAATAGGTTTAACATCTCAATTGGTGACAGTGTTATGCGTGGTGATAGAGGGGTCAATACTAGGCATGTCATTGTAAGACCAAGAAAAGGCTTGGCTATGGTCATTAAGAAATATGGCATAATTAGCTTGCTTAGAGGAATATAAACATTGGCCAATCTTGAGGATGTGAGGGTTATCATGGGAGGGTAGGTTGATGTCAATGGTTGATTCATTTAACATAGCTTGCATTTTAGATGGGAGTGATCATTAGATATAGGAATCATCTACACCCATGTAGGCGATAATTGCATCATCATCTTGACGTTGAACATTATTAATAGTGGGAGTCTTCATCAATTATTTTAGAATAAATGAGAGGAAGGGACCTTGTTTCCTTACCTTGATGATAGGTGAGAGGCCCCAAATGGCTGGTATTTATTGAAAAAAAAATAGGAGGTATAGACACCTCTAATTTTGTAGGTGATAGTGGAGAAAAAGGTGGAGAAGGAGAGATTGGTTATTTGATAATTGATTCATGGGAGGTTTTAGTGAGTTTATTTGGTTTGTCATATCCCACCCCATGCCTCTTTTTGGCAATTCAATAGTGTTACTAGTAGGATATTCAATAGGCACATAGATACCTTGTTCATAATGACCTAAACTAGATCCTTTCAAGGCATACCTATAGAGATAGGTGTGAGTGAATCTAGGGTTACTTAGGAAAGAGAAGTCATAGGTAAATGGTTGTGGCAAAGAAGATAGATTGCTAACAATGGGAGCTTGATCAATTCCCCCATATGTGAAATAAATTTTAAGGTTAGGGGGCCTATAAGGGATGACCATCAAAATACGGGGATCATAATCTGGGTGCATGTGAAGCCTTCCATACTCTTGTGGAGTATAGAACATGTCAAGTGTAAACAAATGATATTCACCGAGTGACAAACATTGAAAGGTCTCGTCCATGGGATCTTTATCAGGAATTTGTGTTACCAATATCTGTGTAACCATGGGAGTGGAGTTTATGGAAGCTTCAAAAACATCATGTGAAGAAGATAATGTTTTCAATGGGATGAGAACATCATTGGGACTATAAGTCATATTATATGTTTTAAATGGAGGTAGGTCAGTAGGTATAATATATACTTATCCATCATATTCAAACTTGACACATCCGTGTAAAGTTGAGGTTACACATGCCATAACATGTATCCAAGGTTGTCCAAGTAGTATGTTATATTAAAACTCTCCTTCCACAACTTAGAAGATCTTGAGAATTATGTGGGGACTTACATGAATATTGAAGACAATAGTGCCCATTGTAGTAGCTATAGTATCATTAAAAGAATGGAGTACTTCATCAGTTTGAGACATGTAATTATCAATAAGGGCTAGTTATTTATAGGCATGGGTGGAAATAATATTAATACTAGCTCCCCATCAATAATAACTTTCTTGATATGAGTTTGATTGTTATATGTGGTAATAAAAAGGGTAGAATCCTGATCTTTAGGGTGTTGAAGTGAAATTTTTAAATCACTGAAAGAAATTAGGGAGATGGAATTAAGGGAGTTGACCAAAGTTGTAAGAGGTTGGGGATCATCTGATTGTACCTCAATCACTTGTAAAGTACTAATAAAATCTTGATGGTGTTAGGATGAGTTTTGGATTAACTAATACAAAGACATTTTCATAGGAGTTTGGTGAAGCTATTTCACTATTGAGTTATGAATAACATCTAAAGATGTTGTTTTAGGAACACCCAATATGGAAATCTTAGGATTAGTAGGGGGAGTGTCTTTGGTGAAGGGATGGGTCCAAGGAGTAGTGACCTTTTCCTTAGCTTTATATTTTTGGTTTTGTGATCATTATGGACATATTAATTGTGTTGATTTGAAAAGTTGGTGAAGGAGGTGGTAAAGGGGTTACAATGACATCTTTAGGTTTGAATTTAGGTGGAATAGTAGGAGGTACTATGGATACCAAAATTGAAATAACAATAAAGTTAATGGTAGTACCATCAAAGAGAGTGTCAACATCAAAGTGTTGTTGAATAACCGCTGTGAGGGCTTTATAATTCTGAGTATCATGTCTAGGTGAATGATGATATAAACACACTTGTGTATCATCAAACTAAGATGACTTCATTCCAAGAGGACTAGAAGGCTTAATGGGAGGAAGAGTTATTATCAAATATTTCAATAACTGACATAAGAAAAAGCTTTGAGAGCCTACAAGTGGGCTCATGCTTATTGTGCTAATAGGAGTTGACACCTTTTTTTGTTTTGGTGTAAAAAAGGTAATTTTATGTGGTGTCTTGTTTGGTGATGGTGGAATTACATGTTTTGTTGTCACTTTATTAGTGTTGGATGTGAGAGGCCTCCCAGATGGAAAAGGTAGGAGTGGAGGTAGCTTAACCTTTTGTTTGGCTTGGTTATATGATATTCCAACTACAGTAGAAAGGTATGGCCCCAAAATGGATGATAATATTGAGGGTTGAAGAAGGGATCAACAAGATCTAGAGGCTTAACATTCTTATATATTTTAGGGTGAGAAAATCTAATTTGTGATTGAGGAGTTAAATTTAATTTCACCTATGGATGAATTAAATTAAAAATGAGGTATACACCTAAGGCCTTGATCTGCTTTAATGTAATAGATTCTTATGAGGATGAGGGTTCTAACATAGATGGCTAAACTTTAGGTGCTCTTGGTAAAGAAGTTATAGCTTTGTCAAAGACCTTGGTGTAAAGGGTAGTAAGGGGGTTGGTGGTAAAGGTTGAAATTCATTGTGTTGGATACATAGTTTTAAGGTGGTCCTAAAATACCACATGGTCAAGCTTCATGGAGTCAAGAAATTCTAGACTTTTCACCAAATGTGAGAAGGGTTTTAATGCAGTTGACATAGGCCTTATAGCTATGTTTTTAGAAGGATGTGGTATTTTTAAAAGAGAGAAATTGTTGGTCTCTGTTACTTTGGGCCAAAGATGAGAAAGAACCACAATGGGGTCCTCTTTGATAGAGACGAGAGAAGAGACTTGGTTTGCCATGGGTGGAGGGGAGGTAGGTGAAGTAGGTTCCTCAAGAGAATAAAGCATAGGTATTATGGTTCCCTCAACATCTATGTAAGGCATGGGTAAAGTATGATCCTCCATAGGTAAAATAAGGGGTAAGAGTGGTGTAATTGGAGTAGGCACAATAGGTATCTCATCTATTATGGGAGTAGATGATATGGACTCTTCTAGGTGCAAAGGTGAAGTGTGTGGGGTACCACACTCTATAGGTGGAGGAGAAGTAGGCGATGAAATTTCCTCAAGAGAGTATAATTTAAGAATGATGTTCCCTTCAACATGTGGTTAAGGAATAGGTAGGGTGTGGTCTTCAAGTGGTAATAGTATAGGTAATATTGGTGCAAATAGAATTGGCATTACAGGCTCCTTAGGTGAAAACAGGAGTGGTAAAGGAGGCTATTCCTCTCGAGGGAGTGGAATGGGTGAAATAGGCTCTTCTGCTTGAGGAGAAAGAATGGGAAAAATAGATGCCATTGAATGTGGGGGAGGAATCGATGAAATAGATGTCTCTTGTTGAGGGACAGGTTAAACTAAAGATAAATGAAAGACCATATTAACTATATGGATATTATGATCACTTGAGTTAGTTATGGACTGGATAATATTTTGATTTGGTGAATGGTTAGGAAAAGGGTGTTTGAACACATCTATAATTTGATTAGGAGGTGCAGTAGTATTATCCAAGATGAGATCACCTCTATCAAGAATATCTTGAACAATGTTCTTAAGTGTCTTACAATTATTAGAGTTGTGGCCTTTAACTCGATGGTAATCACAAAAATCATCTTATTGTACCAAGTTGGGATAAGATAGGAAGGGTGGAATTATATAAGATGTTTAATTTGAGGAAGGGTTATGACACCTTGTTATAATAGTTTATCCAAGATAGATGTATATGATTCCTTGATGGGAGTGTATTGTCTTTGTTCATACCGTTGTTGGAATTGCTTGGTTAGATTTTGAGAAGTCAAAGAATTCAATTAGTTTGTGGTTGTGGAAGAGGCTAAATTAACAACAGCCATGTTGGTAGAGCATTTATCCTTTTGGTTATAAGGATAAGTTTTAGAGGAGGAGTCATTTGACTTGGTATTGGGATTCTTACTGTACAACTTGACTTTACCTTCATCTATAGTGTAAACCTCAAGTTTTCATGCCATTGTAAAAGCTTCATCAAATGTGTCAAAAGTTTATACCTAGAGTATGGATGAGATGTGCTTAGCACATGCCCTTGAGAAAATCTCAATAAGCTCCAATTGGGGTAAGGAGAAGGAGAGTTGATTGATCAAGCTTCTCTAATGAGTGACAAAATATGCAATAGACTCATCATCAAATTGTTTGATATAATAAAGGTATGTTATAGAAACCTTCTTAGAAATGTTAATAGAGAAATGGTCTAGGAATATTTGTGCAAGTTGGGTAAATGAGAAAAGGGAGTATAAGTTGGGTAAACAAGAAAAGAGAGTGCTAAGGTATAGAGCTATAACAATCCAGGGTAACACCTAAAAGAGACATAGAGAAATTGCAAAGTAGTAATGCATCATCATGCCCTATTAAATAACAAGCATGTCTAAATGCTCGTAAGTGCTATTATGGGTCCTCTTTACTCTAGAAATGAGTAAATTTAGGGAGTTCCTATTGACTTGGATAAAGAGTGAATAAACATAGAAGGATGGATTGGTTCATTGCATATTTGATCATAAGATAATACATTCTTTGAACCAGAAACAAATGTCTCTAGATTAGACATGTTATCCATTAACATCTTAATGAGGTCTAGAGGGGGATTAGTTTGGGGGCTACCTCCTAAGTTATAGGGAAGCTTATATGAATTAGAGGAATCATATGACATAGCTTGCTGAGGTTGTGTCAGGGCAACATAAGGATAATGAGTCATAGGTTGAGGTGCAAAAAGAAAAGGGACTTGTCCCATTGGGTTGGAGACTATGCCTTGGTTGGTTGTTGTTACTTCAAGTTAGATTATTAGCATGGTTAGATTGGATGAAGGGTGAGTCACAACTCAAGTAATTATAGGCATATGGGTGGATGGAATAGGTACCACTAAATTATAGAATGGGGTGTGACTTGGCTGAATTGGTTATGGTTATGAAAGTAGGGAAGTTACACCAGGGTTTAGGTGGGATTGGGCAGTTGGAGATGATTTTTTTTGAACATTATTTATAGTGGGGTTACTCATCAAAGTGGTGGTTTAGGTAACCATGGGGAAAATAGTGGAGGCAACTGAAACTAAGGTTATCTCCATTAAAGAGGTTGGCATACCATAGATTAGGTCACCTGAAGAATTATGAGTTCAGCTCATAGTAAGGTAATGTTGAAGGGCTACCACATTATGATTAAAAAAACTAGCAAAATCTTGATCTCCCTCAGGCACAATGGGAATTTGGTTAGGGCTAAGAGTATGCTATGTATCTAAAGTATGCTCTATGATAGAATCAAAAGTGAGAGGGAAAGGTGGAATTAGTTGCTAGATTACGTAATCAACAAGAATTTTGGCTTGACCTCATGTCAATACCATGCAAGAGGAGGTTTAAATAGTCTTGCTACCTTGTATTTGAAATAGAATAAAGAAAAAATAGGTTTGAGTGCAGGTAAATGGGTTATTTTATCTTTATATTTTAAGTAGGTAAAATTACATAGTCACCAACATTGGTAGGGAAGTGATCGATATCGGTAGGAACAGTTTGCTGATGTTAGTGGAATAACTGATGTTGGCAAGTAAAGTCTGTCAATACTGGTAGGGTTAATCAATGTTGGTCACTATGAAATCCTAGGAGATGGAAAATATGATGTTGTAAGAAATTAGAGGTTGAAACTAGTTAAAATAGTTGATGTAAAAGGTCTGTATAAGAAGGAATAACACTAAAAAAACTTGATATAACAAGTTATACAAAATGAGTTTTAGAAATAGTATTAATTTTGTGAATCAATAGAAAAGTGTCCTTACCAACTCAAAAATATAGAAGGAAATTGAAAATTAAAAAAGAACATTCAACTAAAAACTATTAAGTCTTAGAGACTAATTTTTTGTCTCATGTTGGCTTATGGCTTAATCAGATAGTGAGAAGAGAATTTGGTTATCGAAGGTACTAGAAAGCAATCTAGAACTGGTTTTAGGTTAGTTTTGGTGCTCAAGAAGAAATCTATGTTAGACCAAGTATGTGGCTTGTTATAGGAGCTTGCTCTCCACACTTCATGAACCTGGAGCCAAGCCAAGTTGCTTAGCCAAAATATACCTTCTGTTTAGAGATTATACTCTGCCAAAGAATGGAGTGGGTTTTCCACTTGGTGATGAAATCCAAATAGGATAGCCAAGTAGGGTAAATTGATGCACCAGAGGATGAAATCTTGATGGGCCTTTTCTTAGATGAGTTTAGATGCTTGTTTATGTGAATATTATTTGGTTATGTAACATAGGTGTACTACAATTTATTCAAAATGCTTGTAATTAACTAGGTGAGTTAATATGCAATAAACAAACTATGAAATATAGTAAGTTTTAAACCCAAATCTAAAATGTTCAGATTTTAATGAAAATAGAGAGGAAATAGGAATAGAATATGAATTTCACTATCCTAATGTGCATGCAAGAGGAAGTAAATAAGGGATTCTCTTTTTTTGTTTAAAAAAAAAAGAAAATGACAAATTACTTTTAGAGGTAAAGAGAAAAGAAAGAAAAAATTAGTTTAATGCTTTTTAAATAGAGAATAAGATATTGATTTTTTCATTTTTAAGAGAAAGGAGAAGGAAAAAGTACAAGAAATGAAATTTTCACTACAATGAACCTATATGAATGTTTAAAATAATAAATAAACCCAAGAAAAACTCTAAAGTCGCATCAGGCATGCTAGAAATGTTTTTCTAAATTTTATCTATTTTAAGTCTAAAGGAAAATATAAAGAAGGATGAGAATAAGTGATTAGAATGAACCCAGATTTGGTTTGTGCACCGTATTCAGATGTTGTGAGCACTCCTCTTTCCCTAGGGAGGACTACCTACAATTAAGAAAGCACTACCACAAGATGTTTGTTAGCAAATAAATGAGTGGGCTGCCAAGCTACACGATTGTTTTAGGAAGTGTGAAACTTCCCTAGAGATGACAGTCCACTTTTGAGAGATAAAAAAATAATAAATAACTAAAAGAGAGGTAAAGAGAGTGAAAGAGAGATAAGATTACCGTTATTAACAACTTATATGTAGTAGAGAGTGACAAGGTATAGGTGAGGTATTATATTTGTATTTTAGAAGTTGTCTAGGTAGGTTTTGAAGAGGCTAGTAAATCGATAGTCACTGACATCGATAGGGGAGTGACTGATATAGATTATACTACTGAGGTCAGTAGTGAGGTGATTGATGTTGGTTAGGTTATCAAGGTCAGTAGGGGAAATAAGTTTCTAATAGCTTATAGAAGTTTTTTTGAGTTTGGGAAATGGTTTGGATCAGGTTAGGGAGGTTGGGAGAGTTATGAGAGAGAGATTATGGCTTGGGTAGGTTTGGTTAGAGGTTTGGTATTGTCAAGTTAAGGGGAAATAAGTGAGGAAGCTTTGTACCTCCCTCATAGTGCATGGTTAGAAGTGTATAAAGTAATGTAGAGTAGATATAAAAAATAATATCAAAATAAATGTTTAAATGATCTACAATATAAGTGATGTACTTAGTTTTGGTGGTTGTTGAATGATAAGTGCCAGGTTGATGGTCCCTAACAGGGAGTCCAAACCTAAATGCCTAAATGAAGAGAACAAGTGAGTATTATTGGTCCTCAAGAGCTCAATTACTAATTGTGATTGACTTACACAAGGTGATTATAATTTAGGATGTCAAAAATAGAATGTCGAGAGCCTAGATGTCGTAAGAATCAATTTTCTTAATTTTTACTAACTTAAAATTTAGGTTTGGGCTTAGCTTACATTTTGACATCAGTGATCTTGCCAACATCAACTGTGGGTTGACTGAAGTTGGTGGCCCTAGAATAGGTAAACCTTACTATTTTGGCCTATTTTTTATTGTTGTTCATGCCAAGCGTGACACTCATTATAAAATGGTAAAAATAAGAGGTTAGAAAGGAAGTAGTTGTTTAGGAATTTATTTTAGAAGTGGGAATAAGGCTTGGGTAGTTAGGATGAGGGGACTAAGTTTTGAGGTAACTCATCAGGTGAGAATTAGTCATAGGGTGAATTGGCTAAGTAAGGTGACAACATGGCTTTTTAATTAACTTAATTAAGTATTTTAAATTAATTAAATGTGTGAGGGGTAAAAGTATGGGTTAGGGAGATTAATTTTTATTATTAAAATGGGCTTAAGAGGGGTTTTGACACATGGAGTTATGCATGTGTGTGTGACATAATTTTGGTGTCTACACTTGAGATCTATTAATGATAAATTTTTTACATCAAATAATCAACCCTTTTGCCTATTATGTAGGTTAAGTTGGGATCATATTAGTCTAATAGTAAGGTTTTGAAGGTTCAATTACAATCCTAAAGATGCGAGAGATTTTTTAAATGTTCTAAGAAATAAAAAATACATTATTAAATATAAAATATTTTATAATAATTCAAAAATCCACTTGTTAGATAATGAATCAATTCAAATATGAATGTATAATCTATCCTATCTGATAGTGAAGGTCTATGAACAAAACAATCTCTTGAAGGAAAGAAATCTGATTCAACAATATGATATATTTCAAAGTAATATCTTGATTTTGCTGTAATAAATTCTAAGTAACACCAAGATAATAAAATAAAAGAATTGAAGTAATATATAATTAATATAAATTAAATATGAACAAATTTTCTATACAATAAACACCAAATAGAACTCAACACACAAGAGACACAAAAAAATATCAACCAACAAACTAAAATATAATAAACTAATTAAAAAAAGAAAAGTATTAAATCTAAACTAAATAAGAATAAAACAAATAAATCTAAAATTAACTAAGTCTAACAAACTAAACTAATCTAGAATCTAACTAAGTCTAACTCTAAAATATAAAAGAAGAAAACTAATCCAAGAAACTTAACTAAAAAGTATAATAGATATAAATAGTAAACTAAAAGAAAATTAAATGTAAAATATATATAAACTTAAGAAGTAAAAAATAAATTAGATCAATTAAAGATTAATCTAAATCAGACAAAATTAAGTTAAAGTCAAAGTCAAAATAAAGTATAATATAGATAAAACATGCGAGTTTCAATAGAGAGAGTTGTCTTAGCAAAATAAATCAATTTTATTTAAGAAACCAACATCTTTATTTTACAAAATATCTTGAGATATAACTTTTACAATAAAATAAATCAATGAAATGTCGTAAACAAAGAAGTTTTTATCATTATTCAGGTTAAAAACTTGGATTCTATACATAGAATTGTAAAGAACAATCATCAATAGATATTAAACTTAAAAAACTTCAGATAATCTATTATAAATGATAATATAAAATGGGATATACCTACATTATCTAAGCAATTTACTCAACCATTAGAGAAAGTACCATTTGGTCTATTTACAAAAGTCATGCTATCTCAGAGAAATTGCATAAAACAAAGAGATAATTCCATAACGCATATTATCAAAATTACTTAGGCATATTATATATACCAAAAATTTAAAGTTTGTTGTAATTTCAAAATATCATAACCAAAGTATCAAAATCTAAAAAACAAAGTATCAAAATATAAAAGTACTTAAGTTTTACCAACCTAAAATTTCAATTTTGAAATGAAAATTTATCCTGTTGATATCTAATAGTCATCAAAATCAGATAAAACTTCAAACACTCATTTTCCTTTCTCATTCACACACTCATTATATTCTATTTCCACTACAAGAAGCTAAACCATCTTAATTCCTTACTCACTTTTAATATCAACAACCTCCAATTTAATCTTCTTCATAGCTCTGATCTCAACTAGAGTGTCCATGTCATTCTGACTATCTGACCATTTGTCTGAAGTGGTTGGATGAATTACAACTAATGCCTTTTCAAGACTGCATATCTTGCAACCTAAAAGTGGCTCCTTCAAACTTAATTTTTTGCACCCTAAAATAGGATCACTTTGAGATGGTGAGGGTTCATAAAAAAAATAAGGCAGGGACAAATTGATAAATTTATTAGCATTGACTATTTCATTATCTAGCTGAGTGGTATCATTAATATGATGTGGCTCATTAACATGCTAGATTATTTCTAGGGTAGATGACTGAACTGGAAATTAATGTAGATTATTATGTAAGTGGTGAGAGGAATTGCTATGGGAATGAGACCTGGTACCAAATCTATGGCCAAGAAATCTTGTATCACCTCTATGATTTACAGGGTTATTGGGTAAATTGTTCAAAACATTTCAAAATTCAAGGTCCATATCATCAAAGTGGATTAACATTCTGGATCCCCTATTAGTATACCTAAGGATAAATATCTTAGCCTTAAAACCCCCCCTTTGAAATTGTCTATTAGGTGATTTCTAGTTCAAATTGTCTAAATTTTGATTCCCTTCCTAACCTTTGTTATCATTATCTCTATTTGAATCAGGTTGGTCTTAGCTTGTCATCCTATACAGTTTGAAATATATTAAAAAATTGATTATTATATATTACTGAACCAAAGAATGAGTATATTATCAGTGAAACTAAAATAACAACTGCATCAAATTCTCATTCACTTATAATATTTCCAATCATCAATAAATAATCTTTGAACTATATATTATTTGAAATAGAAATAGCGTTATTCCAATTGAGTTAACTTATCATCATAGTTTTCCATTATGAAACCCAAAATAAAATTATATTCTCATAATTTTATTTTTCAAAATATTTTATCATATTTTTTTGAATTTTATTTTCATTGTGTGAATATAATATCAAAATGATTGCAAGCCCAACTACAACAAGATAGATCTCTCAAACTGAAACAACTCAATATCACTAAAAGACATTTTTATGAAAACCATTTATGACATATATTTCTCAAACTGTAATTTGTATAACTTTATTAAAACTGATATGAGGCTAAATTATCAAAATAATTAAATATAACCTTTCATCAAAATATAAACTTAAATAATAACCTATCTTTTACAAGTCATAATTTGAATTGAAAATCAACTTATTATGACTTTATAAAAATATCAACATCCTACTATCCCAAAAAAAATTGTAATATGAAAGCTTAATAATATCTCACAAATATATTCTACCAGAATTCTTCTATCACTATTTTACTACCTAAACATCATCTTAAACGTATACAAACATGCATAATTTCTTCATCCATTCTTTAAAAAAAATTAAACAAGTACCCTTCACATAAATTTTTTTTGACACAACTATATTATTTCAAATTCATTATGTCTAAACTAAAATAAGTTATCATAGCTTCTCAAAACCATCAATAAACTCAAAAGATAAAATGACGTGTCTTAAAAATGACCATGTATTTTTAATAGTCAACATAAAATCTAAACTAGAAAACTGTGTATTCATAATATAATTTTCAAAACATTTGTGACATAAATTGAGCACAAGATACTTCCATTAAAAAAGTGTCTTATGTATATTTTTACCTTTAAAATCCATATATGTATGAAACTATAAAACTAAGATAATCAAAAAAATTTATACAGTAATAAACCAAAACCATCAAAAACCCAAAACTAAAAAGAGCATATCATAAAATAATCTCCATTATTATTTTAGAAATAGCTCAAAGCTACCATATTTCATCAAAATTATCATGAAGATTTTTATCCTTCAAAACCCATGCATGCATGAAACTTGAGTTTTAAAAATATGAGAATACAAATAAAATCACCATTAAAAAATATACTGCATGTTCGAATATACTTCCAAAACCATTCCTTTATGACATGGCATACCATAAACCATTCAAAGATTTAAAATGTTTAAAGTCAAACACACATATTTCCTTCTTATATGAAACCCTATGTCTTAAAATATATTCAAACTAAAATTTATATGTTTGAAGCACATTTTAAACTATCAAACAACAAAATAACTGAACTAGTATATACATTCAAGTGATCAAAACCTTATTTTCTTTCAAATTACCATATTTTGAACTAAACTAACAAAACCAACATGATTTATTGATAAAATACCAAGATAAACAAACTTATATCAATAACTAAAGCCACTTTATTATCAGCATACATGTAACATAAATGATATAACAACCACTAAAACTGTAAGCTCATTCAACCTCCCAAAAAATACATGTAGATCTTAAATAGATAGTCAAAAATTATTAAAACATGCAAACCAAAAGCTATATTTCTCTCTATACAAATATAAAACCACTCAAAACATTAAATAATTTTCTTCAAAACTTATTCACTTTGTTATTGGCATACCTATATGTATACTCCCTTTAACTTTTTGCTCACAAATTTCTATCTACAACTCTATATTCCAATCTAGTAGAGTAATGGTTCCACAAAAGAGCTTCAAAGAGTGAATAAAACAAAGAAAACAATGTTATTTATAAGCAAAACCTTGCACATTAACTACCTATGCCTAAGTGCATGTTTTCTATTGGTTCGTCAAAACAAGAAAAAAAATAGTAATTTGCCAAATTTCTTAATAGTGTATTAAAATTTAGTAACAATCCACACCTTTGCTAAATCACCAACTAAAATCCATAAATCAAAGCATTTATGTCTCACATTAAAATATTTTAACTACCTTTGATCTTGCAAGATCTCAAAATGTCCATCATGCTTTGTATTTACTCAATTTACCAACTATCCTACCATAAGTCTGCTAACTTCCCATTATAATGTTCATGTACCTTGAGATTGCCAACTCAACTTGCCAAATGAATTAGTTTATCAAATATGTCTTTTAAATCAATAAGGCTCGAGTAACCATTAGGATATTTGATAGGTTTAGCCATATCACATTATAACTTAGGATAGATAAAATTTGAATTATGACCTTTTGCATAATGAATCATCTAGGATCAAAACTTAGAACCCCTTAAGATGCTTTAATTTCCTTAGGATATATCTTAGGATTCAAATATTAAACCAACCTAGAATCATGTTAATTTACAAAATTTTAATTATATTTACAATTTAACTCTACATAAAACTAATCCATCAATCATATTCATAAATCCATATAAAACTCATAATTGAATTTCAAAATAAATCATGATAAATCAAATAAAGTATTTAATTTGATAGAACCATAAGATTCATTACTTTTAAAACTATAAAATTCATGAAAATCCATCTATATACTTGTAATTGAATGTGAATTAATAGAAAAACCATTATAACCAATCAATATACCATTTCTATTTGATTCAAACCATGTTGCAAATTGCCATTCAAAATGAAAATACCAAATTAATCATCATGAATTGTTTAATCTATCTACTGAAAAGTATGACTGATCACAACTACCTCATAAATGATAAATAGATATGAAATTTTTTATTTATTCATCCATTTATGATTTTCAAAACCACTTAAACTATAAATACAAATTCATAAATCAATCATCATCAATTTATTTAATTTAAAATATGTATTTTAGCATAGTACTAATTGACTAGGTCCCTAACACAATTTTAAATTTTATGACTAAGTCATCTCTATGGAAAATAAAAGTATTAGTTTTAAAAAATTAGGGGTAAGGTGTGTGAAAAATAGGCATAACGCTAACAACCTTGGTAGTCAATTTTGAATAATGAAATTGTGTAGATATCAAATTGCCTATTGATAAAAACATTACCTTGAGAGTGTGATCGAGGAAAATCATTTCTCAAGCAACTAAACGTGAACTTTTTTAATAATAAATTTTATAAAGGATGAGATGTTTAGCTAGTATGACACAAAGAAAGGAAATGATATAATAGATACGTTTAAGTTAGGTGCAAAAATATATACAAATACCTCTAATACAATATTTGAAAATAAAATATAACTTTGACAACTAGTCATAACTCAGCATATATTATTCATGTATAAATAAAATACTAAGTTTATAAAGAATAAGACCTAAAAATAATTGATACTTACAGTCGAATTGCAATATCTTTGCATTCTTCCTTCATAATGTAAAATTTTTTCCTTTTGAAACACTTGTTGATCTTTTCAAAAGTAAAAAAAAAGCATCAACAAAAAACAAACAAACCAAAATAAGAAACAATAGAACAAGACAACAAAGAAAAGAAGCACACAAAAAAAACAAGAAAATAAGAAAACAAAAGAAATAAATGAATCTAAAAAGGAGCTAATCATGAAGCCATTAACTGAGTAACATACCTAATTTTCATCAAAATCTTTCAAATAAAAATAATTATTTTTAGGTATAGTTGTAACTCGATAAGGACCAAGAAATAATGAATCAAATTTATGATGTTTACCAGGATTTTCATGAGTTTTGTTCCAATATAAAACTAAAACATCAACTTAAATTTTTTTATAATAAACTTTCTTATCAAAATTTTTATTTAATTTTTGTTTAGCCCTTTTTAAGTTTTTCAATATTTTTATTTTAGATTCATCAAGAGCTATTAAATCATATAATCTTTGTTAAATCAAATTTGTATATTCATCAACATATTGTAAAATAGTTCTAGTTGAAGAAATCTAAAGTTATATTGGTAAGGTGACTTTTAATCCATATGCTAACATGAAAAGTTAATAACTAGTTACTACCTTGATAATAGTTATATCAGTCCATCAAATTTCAAAAAAATTCAGATGTTAATTCCATTTATTTTTACAAACTAATTTCTTCAAGATTGAAATCAAATTTTTATTCATTAACTCAGCTTGACCATTACCTTGAGGGTAATATTTAGATGAATGACTATATATAATAGAATATTTTCTCAAAAATTCTAAAAATGCATCCAAAACAAACTGAGGTCTGTTATCAAAAATGATTTCACAAGGAATTTCAAACCTAAAGAAAATTTGATTTAAAAAAAATAAAATTACTTCACTTGCTATAAAATTTATAAGTGATTTGGCCTTAGACCACTTATTTAAATAATCTATTGCTATCAATATATACCTATAACTAATTAATGGAGGATGTATATCTAAAATAAAGCCAATTTCTTATTTTATAAATGGTTTTTCAAGAATAATAGGATTGGAAGACATTGCATGCAACTTATCTCTACCAATAAATAATTGACATGACATAAAAGAACGGACCGAATTATAAGCGTCTTGAAGTAGTGTAGGATAATAATATACTATTCATAAGATCTTATAATTAGTAGTTTTTGTAACATAATATCTACCGTAATTTCCTTTATGACAACCTCTAGGAACTTTTTGAGTTTGATCATGCATAAGACATCTTAATAAAACTCCATCTCTATTTCGATAAAATATTAAATTTTCTAATAAACAAAAATTTAAAGTTTTTAACCATAAGGAACATCTTTGATTTTTATCAAAATTATTATGATAAGTGTGATTTAAAAAATAAAAAAACTAATTCATGATACCAATCATCTTCAACCAACATACAATCTCATTCATTCATTTCAAGATAAAATTTAATTTTTTTATAAAAATCATAAATGTTCATGATCTTTAAATGAGGTTTTGCATTTAAATTATCATCAACTAACATGATTAGAACATTAATATTTGAAAAAAAAATAGCTAAATTATTTGCTAAGTCATTACTTTTAATTATTTTTTAAGTTTCAAATTCAGGATCAAGTTCTTGCATTCATAATATCCACTTAGCAAACCTTCCTTGAATGGTTGGTAGTTTCAAAAGATAAAATAAAATATGTGCATTAAATCACACAAAAAATTGTTTTCTATCAATAAATAAATAAATTTAATCAAAGAGGAAACCAATGAGAAAATATTTTTTTCAATAAGAGGGTACTTAGTTTTAGCATCTTTTAAAAATTGATTCATATAACTGATTGGTTTTTCATCATTATTTTCAAACTCTTTAGTGAAAATATTTTTAATTGATTTTTTTAGTAGCATTAACATAAAGTATGAATGTTTTATTTAAATCTAGTTCAGAAAGAATTGGAGCACTTACAATAGCATCTTTAACATTATTGAATGTTAAATCAACACCTTCATTCCAAGTATAAATTTTATCTGTCTTACGTAATAATTACAAAAGATTAGACTTATCAAAAACATTTGATATGAATTTCCTAACAAAGTTTATTTAAAAAAATAAAGACCTTAAACTAGATTGATATTTAAGAGGAGGTAACTCTTTAATAACTTTAATGCGTTTAGGATCTATAGAAATGCCATTCTTAGTAATAATATGTCCTTACAACTTACCTTTTGTAACACCAAAAACTAATTTCTTTAGATTCAAAGAAATACCATACTTTTTATATTTTATGAAAACTTCACGAATATGATCTAAATGTATTTTTCATCTTTTCGAATGAATGGTGAGATCATCAAGATAGACTTGAATAACAATACCAATCAAGTTATTAAAAGTTACATACATAACTCTTTGAAAAGTAGATCCTACGTTCATTAATCCAAAAGACATTATATTATAAGCAAAAGTCTCCCTATGAGTAGTAAAAGTAATTTTATGTCTATCTTCAAGACTTACAAAAATCTAATTATAACTAAAAAATCTATCTAATAATGACATCATTTTTAACTCTGTAAATTGTTGCAAAATCTGATCTATACTTGGTAGAGGAAAATTATCCTTAATGCTAGCTTTATTCAAATCTATAAAATCAACACACAATTTACTATCATCATTTTTATTCCTAACTAGCTCTAAATTAACTACCAATTCAAAATATTTTACAAGTCAAATGACACCAACATCAATCATTTTGTCTAGCTATTTATTAATTATGTCTTTTAACATACGGATAATTATTCATATTTTTGGCCTCATATGTTCAGTACCAAGTTTTATAGGTATATCATATTTAATAATATCAATATCATAACCTTTAAGATCTTTGTAAAACTAGACAAATACATCAATAAACTCTTTAAATAACTTAATGAATTTACCTTCTCACTAGTAATAGCTTGAATTCTTAAATAGATATATTTAGGATCCTCTGTTGTACTTAAGTTGATAGGAATAGTTTCACCTATGATTCTCCTAGAGGGTTCTTCTATTCTAAATTTTTTGGGCTTATCATTAGGTGTAAACATAGATTCTAACTTACTAAACCTGTAGGTAATCTAGTAGTACTTAATTGCAAATAATATCTAAAATTTAATACATAATCATCATGATCAAAATAAATAACTTTAATGAATGAATCTATATGTTCATAACAACTAAAAATAGGCCAACTACTATCTAAATCTAAAATTTTAGGTCAAAAAACTTAAAAAAAATAAGTTTGTAATTGATTCACTTTCACTTAGAGTTAAATTAGATGCAAAAAAGGCAATCTTATTATCTCTAATAGTATATTCTCTAAGGATGTGAGTGATATTGAAAGCTTGAAAATGTTTAATTAAGATCCAAATATTTTGAGTATAATCACGTAGATAAGTTTGATTAGTTTTATAATTTTTTTGAACTTGATCAACAACTAATTCATAATCTCCAAAGACTTATAAATGTTTAATATTAAGTTTGATTGTTTTTTTAAAACCCAAACATAATTCTTCAAATTTTATTATATTATTAGTGTTTTTAAAAGATAATTTATAAGCATAATGAAATATATTATCAATAGGATAAATTAAACAAATTCCAGCACCATTTATTTGTTGAGAATAAGCTTCATCAAAGTATAATGACCATAAAATATTTTTGTCAAAGAATTTTTCATGCGGATTTTTTGGTTCATCCAAATTCAATAACTCATAAGTTCTAATTTCTATCTCAATATAAGTAATAATTGAAGAAGTAGATAATTCTATAGATGTACTAGACCAATCCTCTCTGTTTATAAGAACAATCTCATTACTAATAGGAACCCAAATAATATCTTTCCCAATGAAAGCACTAATTGCTTTTGACCAATCCCTTCCTAATAACATAGCATAATTACTAAAAATATCTAAAATTTAGACATTAGACATGCATCTAATTCCTTCATCTTGAACAATCTTAATGATTATGTCTCGAAACTTACCACAACTTCTAGTTTGTCTAGAATCAAATTTAGTAAACTTTCTATTCTTAATTTCATAAGATATACCTAATTGATCTACAATAAATTTGGGAATTAAATTCTTTGAAGGACTAGTATCTAAGATATAATTATGGATTGTTTTATTAGTAATTTTGACTAAAATATAAAAAAAGAGCTATATAGTCTACAATAAGATCATAATTTTGAGCAAAAATAATTGATTGTTCATTACCATTTTCTTCTTGTAAGCCTACATCAATTTAGGATTTTTAATAGCTACATTAATTTTATCAAATTGTTATGGAAGACTAACTGAATATAATAACAAAAATCTAGCTTTAATTGTAGATAAATCATCAATTATATTATAATATTTAACATCAAATTATCAAAAATTCTTAAGTTTATAGGATTGATATTGAGTAGTATTATAACCAATTGATAAATTTTTTTTTTGAGAAGAATTATCAAAATTACTTAGATAATTATTCTAAATTATTTTACCTTTACCATTGGAATAAGAATCATTATTTGTTGTTTTTTTATTCTGAGAAGAGTTATAATGTTTATTTATAGTATTAACAACATAAGAACTCTCATTTTTCGATGAATCATCAAGAGCACAGATGTTTATAATATCTTCTAGATCTTCAGATATAATATCTTTTTTTGAAGATTTTTTTGAACTTATGAATAATAATACATAAATATAGATCATGATCCAATTCAAACACATTAAAGTAATAAGTAATTTTTAATTTTTTACTTTTAGTATTATTTTTATTAGATGAAATTTTTTTATCATTTAGTTGTCTTTTAACAGCAACCAATTCATTTCTTAAAATTTGAATGACTTTTAAAATTTTGACATCTAAATTTAGACCTATATAAGACCTATATTTAAACCTAATACATTAAAGTTTCTTTTAATATTCAATTCAAATTGTTATAATTTAATCATATTATATAATATCTTTATCTTCTAAGGCCATTTTATAAGTTAAAGGTAAAACACTACAAACGTAAAGTCTAGATAGTTTTTTAGAAGGCCTAAGGTCACAAGGAATCTTTTAATGCAACTTGGTAAATATAGTGATGAAATGGTAGATGGTCTCACCTGGATCAAGAGAAACATTCAGAAGATCATTGACTAGTTCAAGATCTTCTTTAGCTTTTTCAAAAGATAACTCTAGTCATTCCTTAATATTTTTCCATGTACTGATAACTTTAACAGGTAAACTAAGAAATGATTGTTAAAATTTCCCTTCAAGTGTTTGAGTAAAAATTATTAAACAAATATTTTCATTTGTTATACCAAGAGTATCACAAACTATTATAAACACTTCTAAATGATCTTTCCAAGATTCTCTAGAATATCCAATTTTTTTTGGTATATTTAATCCTTTAAGGGAAGGTAACTTACTAAGATAATTTCCAATATTAAATGGATTTACAAAAATCCATATATTTACAACTATTTATTGTTATGCTTTAGCTTGAAAATCAGCTTTATCTTCAGTGAGATCATTTTGATCTCTATTATCTTATAGTCCATGAATCAGCTCTTGTATTGTCTCTTCTACTTGATCTCTCATTGGAAGTTTCAATAGTCTCCTCTACTAAAATTAGCTAATTTTCTTGAACCTAATCAATTTTATTTAATTGCATATTTATAATAGTAGGTTTAGAGGACATAACCAAATCATGAAAAGAAAAATAATCAGAAAGGAAATGAGATCCAAACATATGATTAGCAGTTAAAACTCCAGTTTTAAATTTTTTTTGGTATATTTAATTCTAATATCTTTTTGAGTCTCACAATTAATATTAGAATATCAATCTATCTCAAATTTTACAATTTATTCTTCTTTATTTATGACCTGAATGACATGTTGAAGATTATGAGGATGATTATACCATGCATAATATGTTAAATTAAAATCAATATCAACTTGATCATCAACAATATCAATTATAAGTTAGATAATAGTAGGATATCCTCTAAGTACCATGAGTAAGAAGAAAATACAACTTCAAATAATACTATTTTTGAAAGATTATCTCTAGTGATGTTATCAAATTTGTTGATGTTGAAAATTATACTATCAACTAATGAACTCTTTCACCTATTACAAAGGTCAAGTTCGGACCATACTAGTATAATAGTAAGGTTTGGAAGGTTCAATTATGATCCTAAAGATGTGAGGGTTTTTTAAAATGTTCTAAGAAATAACAAATACTTTATTAAATATAACATATTATATTATAATTCAGAAATCCACTTGTCAAATAATGAATTAATTCAGATATAAATTTTTAATCTATCTTATTTGATAGAGAGAGCTTATGAACAAGATAATATCTTAAAGGAAAGAAATATAATTCAATAATATCATATATTTCAAAGTAATATCTTTCTTTTGTTGTAATAACTTCCAAATAACATTAAAATAATAAACTAGAAGAATTGAAGTATTATAGAATTAACATAAATCAAAGATGAATAGATTTTCTATAAAGCAAACATGAAATATAACTCAACATATAAGAGAAACAAACAAATAGTAACTAGCAAACTAAAAGACAATAAACTAATTAAGAAAAGTAAAGTATTAAATCTAAACTAAATAAGAACAAAACAAATAAATCTAAAATTAACTAAGTCTAACAAACTAAACTAATCTAGAATTTAAGTCTAAATCTAAACTCTAAAAGAATAAAACTAATCTAAGAAACTTAACTAAAAATCATAATATAAATAAAAAGTAAACTAAAAGCAAATTAAAGGTAAAATATATATAAACTTAAGAAATAGAAAATAAATTAGATTAATTAAAGATTAATCTAAATAAGATAAAATTAAGCTAAAGTCAAAGTTAAAATAAAGTAAAATATAGATAAAACATATGAGTCTCAATAGAGAGAGTTGTCTTAGAAAAATAAATCAATTTTATTTGGGAAACCAACATTTTTATTTTATAAAATATATTGAGAGATAACTTTTACAATCAAATAAATGAATGAAATATTGCAAATAATGAAGTTTTCATCATTATTCGAGTTAAATTCTTGGATTCTACACATAAAACTGTAAGGAATATTCATTAATAGATGCTAAACTTGATAAATTTTAGATAATATATTATAAATGATAATATAAAAATAGATATACATGTATTGCCTAAGTAATTTACTCAACCGTAAGAGAAAGTACCATTTGATCTATCTAAAAAAGTCATGCTATATCAGAGAAGTTGCATATAAGAGAGAGATAAATGATTGAATTCACAATGTATAAGTCTTAAATATCTATGTTGTTCCTCCTCTTGAAATGAGTCCTTGATCTCCTTTTATGCTTCAAATTTGATTGAAAAAAGAAGTTGTAACTAACTTTAGTTAGTTACTTATTTAACTTAACTAATTGACTTTTTAAAAGTAAATTAATATAGATAGTTATTATTTAAAGTTTACTTAAGACTTAATGGTCCTAATAGATCAAATATTTTAATATAGAATGGATATTTTCTAATAGGTGGGGACCATTAATAAATTAATAATAATAAAAAAATACATACTTCAATAAATAATTAGATAACTTAAAGATTAATGATATTCTTATTCATATTAATTCCATAACACATTACCAAAATTACTTAGGCATATTATATATATCAAAAATTTAAAGTCTATTGTACTTTCAAAATATCATAATTAAAGTATCAAAATCTAAAAAATAAATATCAAAATATAAAAGTAATTAAGTTCTGCCAATCTAAAATTTCAACTTTGAAATGAAAATTTATTCTATTGACATCCAATAGTCATCAGAATCAGATAAAACCTCAATCACTAGTGTTTCTTACTCATTCACACACTCATTATATTTCATTTTCACTGCAAGAGGCTAAACCTTCTTAGTTGTTGACTCAATTGTATTATCATCAACCTCCAATTTAATTTTTTTCAAAAGTTTGATCTTAACTAGAGTGTGCATGTCATTCTAACTATCTGACCATTTATTTGAAGTGATTGGATGAATTATAGCCAATGGCTTTTTAAGACTGCATTTTTTGTAACCTAAAAGTGGCTCCTTGAAACTTATTTTTATATACCTTAAAATAGGATCACTCTGATATGGTGAGGGTTCATCAAAAAAAGAAGGCAAGGCCAAATTGATAATGTTTTTAGAATGGGCTATTTCATTATCTCACTGAGTGGTTTTACTAATAAGGTGTGGTTAATTAACATGTTGAATTCTTTCTAGGGTAGGTGATTGAACTGACAATTGATGTGGATTATTCTATAAGTGGTGAGAGGAACTACCATGAAAATGAGACTTGGTACCAAATATATGACTGGGAAATTATCGATTACCTCTATGATTTGTAGGGTTAGAGGGTAAATTATTTAAAATATTCTAAAACTCGAGATCAGTGGCATCAAAGTAGATTGCCATTCTAGCTCTCCTATTAGCATACCTAGGACCAAATCTCCTAGCCCTAAAACTCCATTTTTGAAATTATCTATTAGGTACTTTCTGATTCACATTATCTAAATTCTAATTCTTTATCCAACCTATATTATTATTATTATCTCTATTTGAACCAAGTTGGTCCCAGTCTATCATCATATATAGTTTGAAATATATTAAAAAATTGATTATTATATATTACTGAACCAAAGAATGAATATATTATTAATGAAACTAAAATAAAAACTACATCAAATTCTTAGTCATTTAAAATATTTCTAATCATCAATAAATAATTTTTGAACTATCTATTGACTAAAAAAAACTTAATTATTCTAATTGAGTTAACTTATCATCATAATTTTTCATTATGAAACCCAAAATAAAATTTTATTCTCATAATTTTATTTTTCAAAATATTATATCATATTTTCCTAAATTATATTTTCAATGCATGATCATAATATCAAAATGATTGAAATTCCAACTAAAACCACATAGATCTCTTAAAATGAAACAACTCAACATCACTAAAAAAAATATCTTTATGAAAATAATTTATGACATATATTTATCAAACTATAATATGTATAACTTTCTTAAAACTGATAAGAGACTAAGTAATCAATATAATTCAATAGAACCTTTCATCAAAATATAAACTTGAACAATAACCTATCTTTTCCAAGTCATAATTTCAACTAAAAATCAACTTATTATGACTTTTTGAAAATATCAACATCCTACAATTTCATAAAAAAATGCAATATGAAACCTTAATAATATCTCACAAATATATTCTGCAATAAATATCCTTTCTCTGTTTTACTACCTAAACATCATCTTAAACATATACAACCATGTATAATTTCTATATGCATTCTTTTATATAAATTTTAACAGGAACCCTTCACGTACAAAACTTTTAACATAACTATATTCCTTCAAATTCATTACATCAAAATTGAAATAACTTATCATAGCTTCTCAAAACCATCAATAAGTTCAAAATCTAAAATGATGTGTCTAAAAAATGACCATGTATTTTTAACAGTCAACAAAAAATCTAAACCAAAAAATTGTGTACTCATAATATAATTTCCAAAACATCTCTGACATAATTTGAGCACAAGATAATTCCATAAAAAAATGTCTTATGTAGAGGCTTTCTTTTAGAATCCATATATGCATGAAACTATAAAACTAAGATATCCAAAAGAATTTATTAAGTAACAAACTAAAACCATCAAAAACCCAAAATTGAAAAGAGCATATCATAAAATAATCTCTATTATTATTTTAGACACAACTCAAACTTACCATATTTATTTAAAAAGATCATGAAGATTTTTATCCTTCAAAACCCATGCATGCATGAAACTTGAGTTTTAAAAGTACCAAAATACAAACAAAACTACCACTAAAAAATCATATTACATATTCAAATATACTCCTGAAACCATTCCTTTATGACATGATAGACCATAAACCATTCAAAGCTTTAAAATGTTCAAAATCAAACACATAGATTTCTTACATGAAACCCTAAGTTTCAAAATAGATTCAAAACAAACTTGGTATGTTTGAAGCACCATTTTAAACTATCAACCAACATAATAACCAAACTAGTATATACATTCAAGAGAGCAAAACCTGATTTTCTTTCAAATTACCATATTTTGAACTAAACTAACAAACCTAACATGATTTATTCATCAACCGACAAGATAAAAAAACTTATATCAATAACTAAATATAATTTATCATCAACATCCATGCAATAAAAATGATATAACAACCACTAAACTGTCAGTTCATTCAATCTCCCAAAACATACATGTAGATCTTAAATAAATAGTCAAAACTTATTGAAACATGTAAGTCATAAACTATATTTCTCTCCATGTAAAAAAAATCACTCAAAAAGATAAATAGACTTCTTCAAAACTTTTTCATTTTATTATTGACATATCGTATGTGTGCTCCCTTTAACTTCCTGCTCACAATTTCCTATCTGTAACTCCAAATTCCAATCCAGTACAGTAACACTTCTAAAAAAGAGATTCAAAGAATGACTAAAACAAAGAAAATAATTATATTTTTAAGCTAAGCCTTGTGCATTAACTATCCATGCCTACGTACATGTTTGTCATTGTTTTGTCAAATTGAAAAAAATAATTAGTAATCTGCCAAAATTTTTATCAGTGTAATCAAATTTAGTAACCATCCCAACCCTTACTAAATCAAAAACTAAAATCCATAAATCAAGGCATGTACATCTTGCATTAAAATATTTTAACCACTTTTGATCTTGTAAGATCTCAAAGCATCTATCATGCTTCATATTTACTCAATTTACCAACTATCCTGCCATAAAGTCTACCAACTTGCCATTACAATGTTCATGTACCTTGATACTACCAACTCAAATTTCTAGCCGAATGAGTTTATCAAATATGTCTTTGAAATCAATAAGACTTAAGTAACCTTTAGGATCCCTGATAGGTTTAGTCCTATAAAATTAGAACTTAGGATATATAACATTTGAATTAGGATATTTTGCATAATGAATCATCTTGGATCAAAACTTAGAACTCTTTAGGATGCTTTTATATCCTTAGGAAATAACTTAGGATTCAAATATTAAACCAACCTAGAATCATGTTAATTTATAAAATGTTAGTTATATTTGTAATTAAACTCTGCATGAAACTAATCCTTCAATCATATTGATAAGTCCATATAAAACTCATAATTAAATATCAAATTAAATCATTATAAACCAAATAATTTATTTGATTTGATAGAACCATAAGATGCATTACTTTCTCAAACTATAAAAATCATGACAATCCATCTATTTACTTGAAATTAAATGTGAATTAATAGGGAAACCATTATAACTAGTCAATATACCATTTCCATCTAGTTCAAACCATGTTGTACATTGCCATTCAAAATGAAAATACTAAATTAGTCACCATGAAATGTTTAATTTATCAACTGAAAACTATGACTGATCACAAATACCTAAAAAATGATAAATACATATGCAAAAATTTAATTATTTATCCATTTATGCTTTTAAAAAATAATTAAAATATAAATACAAATTCATAAACCAATCATCATCAAATATTTAATTAAAAATATGTATTTTAGTATAGTACTAATTGACTAAGTCCCCAACATAGTTTTAAACTTTATGACTGGGTCATCTCTATGACAGATAGGATTATTAGTTTTAGAAAATTGAGTGGGGGGTGTGAAAAATAGGCATAAAAAGATCTTATCAATAACATCATGATGTTTCATGGTCTTATTTTCAAATCCATGTTGTCTTGAGTTTATTGAAGTAATTAGGATGATATGCTAGGCATAATAATGTCTTGAGTTGAGAGAGATCATTATGAAGAGGTCATGGAGTCTAATGAGCACTTAGCCTTGTTTGAGGAATATAATGGTCCTTTAATAATGTGAGTATGTGTAACATTAGTTTTAGGTTATTATATGAGGACCACGATGTATATAATTCATTTCATAATATGTATTCACCTAAAGTCCATTTATCCCCTTCATAACCCCTCAAACCAACTTATGAGCTCATATCACCTTAAGAAATGGGAATATATTGATTAATTACATTTAAAGGGGCAAAAAATAGATGATATCCATGCCATATCTTATCCATAAGCACTTCATACCACTTATAATCATTTTAAGATCCACCCACACCCTTTCTACCAAGCCAAGTGGGGCCCATATGGTGTTTTAAGGATTCTACACTTCCTTCAAACATTTATCCTACTTTAAATAGGATTTTTAAAACATAGTGCTCCTCATTTGATCATAATAATGCATTTAAATGTCTATTCTTAGAGAAAATAAGGGAGAAACACATTGTTTTAATAGTTTTCTACACATTATATAGACTGCATATATTGTACCATAGAGAAATGGATTTAAGGTTGAAGTTTAGATCATATGTGATGTATCTAAAAAGTTTCATCAAGAAAAGATTCCATTCAAGACCAAAACTAGTTTTCACATCTTTAGCCCTCTTTTGCAAGCTTGGACATCTCCTCAGGTTCTTGCTTGTAACCTACATGAGAGAGAAAGTCAAGGTCCCAACTCTTGGCCATTTAAAGTAGAATCAACCAGATTCTCATCATAAGAAATTGTCTAAATATTTTTCTCCCTATATTTATGAACCTTCCTCAGAATTTAAGGAATGTGTATGGATCTTACATCTGCACAAACCATTTTTAAGGGGATGGTTTCCATGGATTTTTTATTGATTTTCTCAATATAATCATTGATGTTTTTGTATCAAGTCTTAAAGGAATTTTTATGGAATTTTTAACACATGTCTCACATGTGTGAGTTTATGGAAATGGAAAACCTCCAATACTAGTCTCTATGCATAGCCTGTAGATAAGTTGGTACCATAAGCAGAGGTTTGGTGTCTGGGATATGAGATGATTTTCAATTGTTTCATAGGTGTTTTAATGTTTTAATTCATTATTGAATGGATTATATACCTTACCACCTTAGATGGTTTCAAGGAATAATATTATGCATAGGTGGAAACCACTATGAAATATATTGTGCGTATGACTGTTAAACACACCTGCATAACTTCAAAATCTACCTAAGAGAATTATAAGGAAGTGTATATTGATGAAATGATGCCTTCATATTATTAAAAATAGGTCTCTCCATATCCTTGTTAGCCTTAAGAATCATAAAGACCATCGTCTTCACCTCAAACACACTCGGTCCCTCTTTTACATAAATTAAGGTTTCTTCATGAAATTTGAATTTTTTTTGGAGTTTTTAAGGTTTAAATTATAGGTTATACATGTTGTATTTTATATCAAAAATATTCATGTTGGATTAAGAATGGTATGAGGTTATATAATATGCATTTTAATTGGCCTTAGAGGGATCCTTCTCATCCATTTCAACCACAATCCATTCTATGTCAATTCACTCATCCCCACTATCATTTTCACTATCACTCTCCTATTTTCATGATCTCAACTTTCCCTTATCACTCCATATCTATCTCTCTCCATCCATAAACTCCCCCTTCTAGGTCTTAATCATGATATAGAACTCCATGACCCTTGAAGCCTTCAAAAGAAAAGAATTCACAAGTATTGAATCCTTTTGGTCATACACCTAACCAAAAGACAAAATAAGACCTACTGCTAACCTCCTAGAGCTACTGTAGTAGGGTATATAATGGATATCATGAAGATCATTCAAGAAAAAGTAGGTGGGAGAATTAAGACTAGTGATGAAATTAGATGGGAAAGGGCAAATAATAATTGATCACCATAAGATTTCCAATAGATCATCTACCTAAAATGGTATTCTTAGACTGTGCTATCTAACCATAGGGTACACCTCTCCTTGATGACTAAGCACTGAAAGAATAATAAGGGTCTTCAAATTAAGCTAGAAAATAAAATGAATTGCCAAAGATGAAGAGTGAAGAGGTATCCAATACATGTTAAGATGATTGAGATGGGTCATTATCCCATGTTTCATCAAATCATCCTCTCTTTTTAGGTCATATATACACCTACAACCACCTCTACTGGCTGAGGTTTGACAAAGGGAGAAAACTAAGATTTTTGTGTGTTCTATGAGACTATGAGGATACTAATGGGAATATAAAGTGTTGGTGATGGAAAAGAGGTCCAGTGCCTACAAGTGGAGAACCCCTATTCCCCTTAAAAGGGCTATTATACAATAACATCTACACCTACAGTAACATGACATATAACTACAATCATCATGTCAAAGGGCTGAGCATGAAAGTTTTAGGAAATAGAATTTGGAACACTATATGAATTTGAAATATGATTAAGATGAGAAGTATAATAATTAATATAATCTCAACAAGAAGGTCTGGTGAGACTTATTCTAGGGCTAAGGCTCAACCCCAAATAAATATTTATAGTTAGTTTCCTCCTCATTATTGATTGTGTTAATAAACAACTAGGTTTCAATCAAAAATTAGTCATCATGGATTCATGAAAGGTGTTTGAAATTTCATCCCCCCTTCAATAACATCTTGGTGAGGTAAAGGTATCATCACAACACTCCATTACTAAAACCCCTCCTTTATGCACACCTTCAACCACTTTGTTGGCTTACTTGAGGTTAGGTGATGAGATGCAAGTGACTGTCTGTGGTAATTGGTAATAAAAAAAAACTAAGGTAAGAATTATAAAAGTATATATAACCATAAAAGACATAGTAAAATTATATAAAGGATATTAATACCCTCCCATAGCCAATAAAATAGAGGAACACCTACAGGTTGATCACCAGAGCAAATTTGAGAAGAAAAATCATTATTGTCTCAATAGCTTTGAGGCCAAGGGAAAGTGAAGGGGTATAAATATATGAGTAAAGAGATTTGATGATATAAAAAAAATGAAATGATTTCAAATTTGAGATCACACTCTTAAACTAGTTATGGATTAAGAAAAGGTGTGTGTAGCGTTTCTACCATAATGCAATCAACCTACCCTAAGAGGACACTCATATGCTAAGGGGATGCCAAGTGAGTTGAAAAAAAGGATGAAATAAGGATATAAATAATATAATAGACAAATTAAGATCACATAGGCCATTAAATAAGTTTAAAATTCAATGAAGCATAGAGGGAATGTTTGTAGACCCCTAGGGTCAAATTAAGCCATCCCCAAATCCTACATAGGTAAATGTGATGCTTTGAGAGGCTAGTCACACCATGTATCCATAAATTATGATGAATAAATGTAGGGGTTATAAAATTAATATATTTTTTATGGTTTATAGTCTATCAAGTCATCTATAGTGGCCTTAAACTCAAGAATCCCATGCCATCATAGTTAACATGCCATAAATGACTAGTTTGAGTAAAAATGGCCATTTGAAGGCCTTATGGACATAGTCAAGTGTTTAAAATTGATGTATAGGATAATTATGATTAATATAAGGTAATAAAAATATTTTATTAGTCAAAAAAATAATGGGTATACCCATTATTTTATCTCAAACCAAGACATGTCTATGGAAACAGGTTAGGAGCTAAACAAGCAAGATCAAGTCTTAGGAGGTCTGCAAGGTAAATTGGAGATCTCAAAGGGATTTGAATTAGTTAAAAATGGTTATATGTCCTAAATATACCTACAAATGGGCATAACACTCATCACTTTAGCCAATTATCTTGGTGACAGGCCTCAAACATACTCACACAGGCCTACCTATAGACCCTAGATCATTAAAAGTTTCTACAGATGGTGGTGTGATAAAAGAGGGGATATGAAGAGGTTTGAGATATGATATAATATACTTTAGATGGATAATAGTGTGGAAATATTATAAAAACCCCAATTTTTTTTTGAAAGTACTCAACCATGCACACAGGTAGTTTAAGTGCCAACTTCAAGCACTCATCCCATCCACCACATAAGATTTCAATGCCAGTGATATTATTATGTTTTAGGTATCCCTTTATGCTCATAATACATGATATATTTATTAGGATTTGGAGGCCAAAATTTATGAATGAATATAAAGAACTAGGGACTCAAAAATGAACTGTAGACTACCCTAAGGTCAATTTGTGACATTCATATCCTTATCCATTCTTTTCATGGGAGTATTATAAATTCATGGAAGTTAGGTAGGTATATTTCATAGATATTCATGTATTTTTTTTTTGGAATTGGACATCTATAATTCACAAACTATCTTTAAGACTCCTGACTAGTTATAAACCTCCCTAAAACTGTAGGTACACCTAGTTTGAGAAAACTTGTCATTTTAGAAACTTAACACCCTAAAGTGACTTGGTAAGCTTATGTAAGGTCAAGATAACTCAAATTGGATTCACTTGATGGTACTTGATCTTATAGTCACTATACAAAATCCTTAGAAATAGGCTATTTTATAGGGTTTTGAGTAGAATCAGGGGGGTTTGAGAGTTATTAGTGGTTCCAATTCTTGGAATAATAAGTTTGAGACTTAATAAAACCTTCCAATGCATGAAATAATCAAGAATTAAACTATAAATGTCTTTTAAAGTACATCCAAAATTACCAGTCTGCCAGTGCATGAGGAAGATGAACCAGTCAGATTGGAGAATTGAAATTTCAAGTTCTTAATATCTTTCTAAGCCTATTTCATGGTGGAGGATGTTGTTTCAGGAAAGAAACATGTATATATATAGGTTTCTAAGCTTTTTTTTTATAGGTTTCCAATGGTTGGCAAGTTTCAACACTTAGGTAGTTATGCCTTATAGGTCTAATTAGCCTAATTGGTCATTAGATGAAGTCAAATTGGCATTAAAAGACTAATGAAATGAGTCAATTTTAGGATGTTAAATTGGTAACTAACCCCTAAAGTAAATTAAATGAGAATTTAATGGATATGATTGGATATTGAAATAGTTTCTTGACCTTGCCACCTTGATATTTATGAGTATGGGCTGATACATGATTATGATGGCCCAATCCATGATTGTAAATGCGATATAAGAGAGTGAGGGACTGTTTTTAGCATGGTAAATCATTTGAAAAGTGTATCTGAGGTTGAATCAGCCTCTTTTACCTATTTTCCAACGTCAAAATCCCATTCAAGAAGCAATTAAGAATATCCAACACATGGAGGAGCTAAAGGGAGAATTATGTGACTATTGTAACTACTTTTTGAGTGGACTTGGTCAATTATGACCCCATCTCCACTCTTATACATCATTATACCCTTATATCTCATTCCATTCTTGTATATATTTAGGCTTCTAAGCCTTTATTTATATCCCTTAGGCTAGTATGAGGAGACTCTGATAGCATTTGTACTCATGTACCTCTTAAATGATGAATAAAGCATCTTACAACTTCTTCATTGTTGATAATTTATGTGTTTATGATTATATGATATTTAAAAGTCATATAACATGCCCTCTTATACGTCTAAGTCACACTTAAGTCTTAATAATCTTCTTGATAGGTTGTTTAGTGTGTTGTAAGGTGGATAACTCAGGTTGGGAGTCGAAATCAGGTTGCAAGTTCCTTAAACTAGACCTTCTTATATTGACCCTCTCACATTAGTAATTCAACTAACATATAGATGAAATATTGATTTCTAAAAGTTAGTGGAGATAATTTCTTATCTATATGCATTATTTGTTAGTATGCTGAGACTTAAAATTATGTGAGTGGATATAATGATATCAAGTACATCACCACACTTAGAGTAGGTTTTCATTCATGTATTTTCTCACCCTTTTTATCCCCTTAGAGTTTAGACCTTAGATAAAAACCATAGAATTATCAAATTAGAGGAGCTATCACCTTAAAATCTAGAGGTTTGGCTTGATAATAGGTGACCCACAACCTTAGGTCAATCCCATGTTAGACTAGGTTTAAGGATAGAGCTTGAAAACTTATTTATTAAGCTTGGGTGCAACCTAGAACTACAACAAAACCATTAAAAACTACACAAGTTAAGTTTAGGTATCAAGGACATAGTCAGGCCTTTAGGCCTTGACTAGGCCAAAAACTCTAAATAGGTGTAGTCATCACTTTTAACACCAAGTGAACATTACAATGCATTGGGTCACCTAAAAATGGGGATATGAGTGTCTAAATATTTTATTTTGTAGAGAAGCCCCACAAAGAGGTCAATCTTGGCTCAGATCAACTCAAGCTAGCAAAAATTGTCTTAAAAAGATTAATAGGTCAAATTTGAAGACTTGAAATTATGAAAACATATATCATGGGAGCCTAAGGAGTTAAGAGATGTTCAGGAAGGTCACAAACAAGGTTCTGGTGGCATTTTTTTAGAAGATTGAAAATCAAGATTGTATGAATAATCCTTAAGAGCTAAAATATCTAAAAACCCTCCAAAACCTTGGTTAGTGACCCAATGGAGAAGAAGTTGATATAAATGCATCCAAGGGGAATAGTTTGTGCAAGAAAGTGATTGAGACTTTCATAAGACTCTCCAGGTTACCTTTCCATCATATTGACGTATACCCTGTTTGTGTAGATAGGGTGAAAATTAGCTTGTATTGATAGATTTATGTGTTGTGAAGGTAAAAGAGGGTTTCAAAGGATGAAAATCAATTTTGGAAGTATGGTGAGACATAATATAACTCCTCATGTCTATATATTTCTTTAGAAAATCACACAAGTACTTCTTCAAGCACCTTCATCTAAACCAATCCAAATTAACATTGTGAATAAACAATGATCACCAAGTGAGAAGGTGAAAATTACAAATGGGAGGCCTTTTAAGGTCTACCTAATGAGTCTAGATACATGAGGACCCTTGAAAAGTGTCATACACTCCACTTTAAGGACTGGTTTGAGAAATTAAAGCACATCTTGGTGCCAAGTATGAAGGGTGAGTGAAAGAAGGTGATTATGGATGCAGGTAGTGAGAAAACTTGTCCAAAAGCATAGTGATGATTAAGGACACATAAAATACATGTTGGGGCTTGTTCTTAACCCCCCCTTCATAGTGAAATTATCTCATATATCCCTAGTATGTTGTGGAACACTCAAAGAATTTGAAATGATTATGGCAATTTTTAAGGAGCAAGTTGAAGAGTCTTACATCACATTTAAGGAGTTTCAGGCCTTTGAGGGACATTTTTTCAAGTATAAATTGCATGGTATGTCTCATATTTCATTATTATATATGTGTAACTCCTTCTCTCAACTTAACAAGTGTTTTTTTTAATTCTTGGACTTCATTCTCCTCTCTCACATTCTATAAGTACTAGCCATTTTGACTCTTATAGACTAATTCCACACCATGTATGGCGAAGCCCTACTAGTTTGATGTTTTAATTTGCCTTTGAACAATAAATACAATATATTTTGAGTTCATATATCATATTTTCAAAGTATGTGAAGAGATGTATAGTGAATAGCTAAGTGATATTCATCTATCCTTGTTTTTTCTCAATCCTTCCATATTTGATGCAAGTTATTCTACTCTAGTAGGTAATATGAAGTGTTGTCAAGTGTATGGGTCTATTTTAAAGTGTAAAAGTATCCTTAGTGTCTGAAAATAATCTATGGCTCACTTACCTTGGATAGTCCTCATGCATATCACCTCCATATTGAAATACTCATGTTAGAGCATTCTAAGACTTTGAAACTAGTATTATAGGTCTTGTTTATTAGTGAAATACGTATGATGGTATTTTGGAAATAATTATAGTGTATCACCCCCTTAGATTAGCTTTATTTCATGCATACTTCTATCCCTTTCACCACAAGCACATAATTAGCATATGTGATAAGCACTTCAAGGTACATTCAAGGAGCAAGCCATTAAACCTAGAGGTCTACTTCTACTATAGGTAAACCCACATACCTATAAGTATTAAAATGTTTCCCAAAAATTATAGTAGGCTTGAAAAACCTCCTTTAGGGTGAAATATTTGGTGACAACATTAACATCATGTGAACATGTGGAGATTAAGTCATCACAATAATGTATATGTTAATCAAGGCATGTAAATTAAAATATGTAATGTATGGAATTTAAGTCTCATGTATAGAGAGATATATTAATGAACTTAGTATTAGGATCATCGAATAAGACTATGCATTATACAAATCATGACACCACTCAAATTCAACAAGCTTAACAAGTACAAAAAGATCAAGTGTCAGTGTCACACATAAGACTAACAGTCACATACAAGGGACATAAATATGCCACTTAAAATAAGGCCAAAGTCTACATGGAATAGACATAGATATGTCATGAATAAAGGACATCAATTTTTTTTCATCAAATAAGGCCAAGGGACACATTCAAGGGATATAAAGATGTCAAAAATAAGGCCAAAGGGCCACACAAAATAGACAATCACAAACTAGCTTGTAATGTAAGAGAGAAATAAAATTAATGGAGCATATAATAAATAAAGACTAGCCTAGACCATCCATATGTATTAATGTCACAAAATAGTATAATAACATATTCTTGTAGCATTGTGTAAGATATGAGTAACTAGAAAGACATAAGTAAGTGATCTAGGTAGCTTCACATGGTAGAAGGTCATAGAAAGATATAACCTATAATAGTGAAACCAATGAAATAAGATGCCCCCAATATTGATATGGCCATTAGGTAGAGGAAATTTTAATCCTATTATGTGTTATGAACCTAAGGATATGATATGATAATTTATATGGGTTTATGAAGATGTATACATGTGGCATAAATCCCCCTTAGTTAGCTATATAGACCAATTATATTAGGTCAAATAAGTAACTAATGGAATTAGTACTTTGGGTAGTGAGTTGGCATTCATTAAGGTTAGGTTTTTACCCATCCATTATTAGTAATAGAGCTTAATATAAAGGGTATGAATATCATTGTAAAACTATCAAGTGTTTAGTCTTCTATTTATTAGAAGGATATTAGAGGTTTCCCTCTCAAATTGGAATATTAGAGTTATTCCTTCCCAAAGGAGTATTGTATATTTTTTCCATACTTTAATAGTATTAGAGCTTATATTTGGGTAAAAGTGTGGACAAAACACTAATTTTGGATAATCATTTATATCTTGCAATCCATTGTGAATCATTCTAATTTTTTTATGTGAGTTGGAAAACCATTCAAGGACACTAGACTAAAAAAATTAAAGTTTGGTGATCATTTTGGATTGAGTTATTTTTAATGGTATTTCATAAATTTGATACATCAATTTTAATTTTAGGAATTATTTCTAGTAAGTTTCTACTTGAAGTTTTAAAATTAGTCATAAAAGATACAAGATAAAATTTAGGGTTTTGTGATCATTTTTGTGTGATTTATTATGACTTTTTAGTTTTTCATAAATTTTATCTACATGCCATAATTTCAGGGATGTGTTTGATTTATATAAATTTTTAGAAATATTGAAAATATATAGTAGGGGTATATTCTTTGAATTTTTGGTTTGAGGTTGGTCTCAGTCTTAAACTATTTGGTCAAATTTTAGTCAAAGGAGATACTTAGATATACTTATCTATAAGTTTTTATTTTAAAATTTAGGATATACAATTAAGATATATTGAAAATTGGTGTTCTTAAAACCCTAGTTATTTTAATGAAATAGATATTATATTATTAATATAAATATATAAAAGTTACAAGACTATTAAAAAAAGGGTTGTTAATAAGAAGGCACACTATAAAGATACTAGACTAAACCTAAGAAACACAAATGAGGCCAAAAAACCAAGGAACAAAAAACTAGGCCAAACCTAGAAAAGCTCTAGAACATCAAAAAATGAGACACTTAAGTAGCAATGGAAAAGAGATGATTATATGAGGGGTTGTGACTAGGAGGATCACCCTATCTAAATCCTAAAATATATTTCCATTTAACAACAAGGTCCCATCTAGAATTAGTGGCTTGTTGATTGCACTCATCTTGCACCTCAGTATTTTACACATTATGGTAGGAATGAATAGCCTAAGTAATCCTAGGGAAGCCTTTATCTAGTGGTGGTTTCTTACCACCCTATGAAATCTTAAGTATAAGACTCCACCTGGATTGGTCTATAAGAGGTGGGGAACCCCACCCTTAGGCTTATGGAGGGTGAGAAGGTAGAGAGACCCAATGTTATGTACATAGGGATATGATATATGGGTTGATGGAGATGCCAACATGTGGCACACATCCCTTTAGTTAGTTATATGGGTATAATATATTAGGATAATAGAGTAACTTATGGAAGTAGTACATTGGGTAGATCGTGAGGATGAGATGGAAAGAGGTGATGAAGAACATGATGAAGATTCAGATGATATAGATAAAGACATACTAAAAATGAGAACTTCATCTACTCAAGAGACAAAGAAGGAAAAGGTGGAAGAGCTAGAAGCAAAGGTGGATATGGTCAAATTATTAGAAAATGTTGAGGTATATAGACACCCAAATCATCGTGAGAGGAAACAATCATGGAACCAGGTGAGGAAGTGTCATAACAACAATCATTTTATCTATACAAGGAATACAATTTCCAATCATTATGGATATGTATGGAATCCAAAGAAAAAATACTATGGTACATGGAATGAATGGGGAAATAATTATGACTATGCATGAAAGAATACCTACTATGGTCATGGTTGGAATCAGATAAGCGAAGCAAAATATGGTACATGGAACAAAAAGAGGAGTAATTATGCTGGGACACTAAAGCAATATAATTATGATCATGAATGAAATCAGAGGAGCATAAGGGAATTTGGAAACAAGCTTGGAGAACTATCACCTGCCAAGATCACATTTGGATGGCTAGATGATTGAGATTGGAGACAAGTGTGCAATGATTTGAAGCACACTCATTATTTAGTTTCTTCCTATGTTTTGGGGATGAAACATGTCAAAGAGGGAAGTAATTTTATATACCTAGGGATATGATATATGGGTTGATGGAGATGCTGACATGTGGCATACATCCCCTTAGTTAGTTATATGGGTACAATATATTAGGATAATAGAGTAACTTATAGAAGTAATACATTGGGTAATGGTCGGCCTACATTGGATTAGGAGGTTACCCATTCATGGGTTAGATAGATGTATATATATAGGGGATGAATATCATGGTAAATATATCAAGTAAGCATTGAGTATTCTATTGTAAGAGGATATTGGAGGTTGTCCCCTCAAAGAGACATTGTGGAGTTATTCCTTCCTAAAGGAGTATTATATGGTATTTCCGTACCTTAAGGGTATTTATGCATATATTGAATATCAAGATCATTACACCCAACCTCCCTATTAGGCAAGGGGAGGAGATTTATACCACATCAAATAAATAATAACATAGATGTGATAATGTTGGTGAGAAGGGGGAACTTCCACCTCTTAGTGATGAGTGCCATAGAGGAAAAGGCAAGAAATAAACAAAAATAAATGGGGCATCACCTTAGTGATGAAGTAGATATTTTAGGTATGGATAATGGATTTAAAAAATTACATTGGATAGGATGATGATAAGGATATATAATGGTGGCTCCAATTTAAGAGAAAAGTTTCTTGGAGTGTGATATGAAGATCTATTCTTTGGAGGTACTCTATAGATCTTGTAAATAATTGACATGATTAATTAATTCTAGACCAGCATAATTATTATTGGGAAGAAATGGAACAATGATTATTATTATCACCAAATATTTTACCCTAGAGGAGGTTATTCAATCCTACTATAATATTTGGGCAACATTGGAATACTTCTAGGTATGTGGGGTTACCTATAGTAGAAGTAGACTTTCTGGTTTAAGGGCTAACTCCTTGATTTGATCTTGAAGTACTTATCACCTAAACTAGATGATTATTTATGGGAAAAGGGATATAATTATGCATTAAATAAATATAATCTAAGGGAGTGATACACCATGATTATATCATACTTATTTCACTAAGAAATAAGACCTACAAACTAGCTTTTAGGTCCTAAGATATTCCAACATTAGTATTTCAATATAGAGGTGATATGCATGATAAAAATCAAGGTAAGTAGACCAAAGATAAAATTTTTTAATCCAAGGACACTTTCACACTTAAAGGTATCCAAACACACTAGCTACACTCTATATGACCTATTATAATGAGAAATCCTTATACTAGACATGAAAGGATAAGGAGAAGTAAGGATAGAATCACTAGACCTCACCATTCATCACTTTGCACACTTATACAAGATTTTTGTGAAATCAAGACCATATTTCTTCTATTATTCAAAGGAAAAGTAAAACATCAAACTAGCATAGATTTGCCATACATGGTATGGAATTATCAAACACAAGCCAAAATGGCTAGTACTTATAGAATATGAGGAAGAAGAGAGGAGAATGAAGTCCAAGAGTCATAAGAACACTTTTTAATATGATAGATAGATTTACATTTTTAAGAGATTATAATATGAAACATACTATGTAAGGTCTCAGTGGAAAAATGTCTCTCCAAGCATGAAATTCCTCAAATATGGCATATGTCTCTTCAATTGCCTATTTGAAAAATGCCTTCATATTTTTGCCTTCCTTTAATGATCCACAATAGAATAGGGACATATGATATCATTTAAATATGAGGAGGAGGTTATAAATAGGCTCCAACATGCATTAGATGTGTTCCTAATTGTCAATATTATTTTAGAAAAGTGTTTTCATTGCTTGCAGTCAAACCAATCCATAAAAAGGATGATGTGACACTTTTCAAGAGTCATAATGCCATTAGATTCATCAAGTAGACCTTAAAAGGCCTCCCAATCGGAGTTATCACCTTCTCACTTGGTGATCACTCTCTACTCACTATGCCATTTTGGACTGGATGAAGTAGAGGTATTGCAATAAATGGATATGAAGAGTTAGGTTAGGTCCCATTCTACATCTAAAAGTTATCCTCACATTTTAAAACCTTTATATACCTTCAAAACACCCAAAACTATCAATAAAACTAGTTTTATACCCTATTCGTATAAGTAGAGTAGAATCCAAATTGATGGGAAGGAGCTTGGTGGAGTCCTCTGCAAGTCCAAGTTCATTTCCTAGTCAAAATAGCTCATCTAGATGCCTTTCCTTCTTCATCTTTACTATCGAGTCCTTAAGGAATATTTATAAAGGTTTGACATTGAACCTATGAAAAAATTCCACAAAATGTGAGTTCAAGATCCTCTCCAACATATCCTATATCCTTGAGCTCCCATGCTAACATCCATACTAGTGTTATCCTCCAAATTTGACTTTTTGAACTCTCCTTTGAATTTTGCATACCCTATCATGTTCTCAAGTCAAGAAACCTAATATTTATAAGACCTCAATCTTGAAGTGAAATAAAAACTTACCATGCTTCAACAAGGGTCAAAGATGGTTCCACTTATACCTTTATCACTCCATGAAAGTAACTTATCATGTGAATCATGGTCACCAACATATATGCAGATAGGTGGATGGTGAAATGGTTTACCATATCCATATCTTCTCATGTCTACAAGTGAGTTACTTTTTTATTTATTGAATTTTTGATTCTTCTCTCCAAAGACCTTGAATGGAGTTGTAACTAGCCTTATCTCTATCATATCTAATCTACACTCTTTAAACCGAGCATTAGGAAGTATGACCACTACCTCAGCTTTTTTATCTTTTGCATGATACACTTGATGCTTGGAATTATCAAACTAGTCTTCATTTTGTTCCATCACTACTGAGATTAGTTTACCATCAGTCTAAGGTCTTGATTGTTCCTCAAACAAAATCAAATAGGACTCTTTATGACTATAGACCATTGAGCAGTGGCTTAGCATATAACTTCATGTTTGATAGAACACTCAACAACTTGATCATTAGTTTCATCAGAAAACTTGAAATTATATGTAAAATTCTTAGGAGGGGGATCAGTGTTATCTAAATGATCAAATTCTTGACATATGGTATTAAACCTTTGCCATAAGTCATCCTCCTCTTCCTTATGAATGTCATAATCAAGGGAAGCTTCATCAATTATAGATAGAATCACATTTCTCTTCTCATCATCTTGATCAATATTTTCCTTCAATCTATCCTCATTAAACACATGGACTAAATAATTACCTTTATTATCTTATGAGAGAGAATGCTCAACACTTACCTCATCCTGATCAAATACTTATTCATGGATGATATAGGTGCCATGGTTAGTTGGCTCAAAATATGTATATAGATCATGTTCATAAGCATCTACACCATACTCATCTAGAAATAATTCAATTGTACCTTAAAACTTGGAAGAAGCATAATCATCTACATTAGACTCCTTTTTCTCATTGATTACACAATTTAAATTTGAGCTTGCCTCTACATGAGGCTCAATGTGAAATATAGCAAGAGGATGAGTTCTTATGGTCAATTTTTTTTCATATCTTAACTTAAAGGCTAAGAAGGACCAATCAATTTAAAGTTATCCTCCTATCTTAGCTATGAAATCTCTTTAAAGATAGATTGTAAATTGGGTAGGCAAGTCAACAACAATAATGTCTTGAAGGATGGTGAAACTAGGACTGTCATGGAAAACAAAATTCAAACCTTTGATTAATCCTATTATCTTAGTAGGTGTAAGATCTAACTGAAGCACTCCTTTACTATGTGGTTCACAATTTAGGCCTAATTTATCATCTACAACTTTGGACATCACTAATGTAGAGGCTCCACTATCAACTACGTAGTTTTGAGCTAGTATATCACCCATAATGAGAGTGAGGTAGAAGGGTGGAGGATTCTCAACTTTTGTAGATGGTTCCATAATGTTTTTATGGGTATTAGTAATAACTACATGACTATGACCATTGATTGATGATAGAGGACTAGTAGCGATATTAGGCATCTATTTTTGCAAGAGCTCTTTTTAGCTAGGCATATGATGGACATCCCAAAGGGAAATAGACGCCTTTGTACTCTTCAATGAATATTAAATGTTTATATCAAAATTATTTGTAACTATATTGAGTACTTGGAAGTAAGGAAGTATTTGGAACTTGAGAATTGAATCACTTTGAGGAAAGCTTACCACATTCTGATTTGGAGGAGGTGTAGGAATGTGAGGGACTACCATGCTTGCAGTCATGCCTTGATACCTTAGAGGAGGAATAGATGAACTTGTTGGCACACTATTAACATCTCCTATAGCCTTTCTATTAGATCTTGTATTCTCTAAAATATAATTTCCTTGGTTGATCACAAAATTATCTTCAACTAGGAAGGTGGTGAAGCTTTCTCCTTAAAGCTACTAACCTTGACTTGCTTGCATTATAACCTCATCTTTTGTTGATAGTAGGGGAGTGAATATTCCTTGAGAAAATGTATCTTGATCTCCACCTTCATTAGCATCCATGAATTGGACTTGTCACCAATCTTCTCTTGGGATCATATTGATATGCACAGGTACCATTTCTCTTATGTTAGAGGTAGAATTAGGATTGTATGCATTAGTAAGCCTTTTAAAATTAGGCTACTTTTAACCTCTCCCTCTCCTATATTATTGACCATATTACTGATGATAGGGATAGAGGTTTTTATGAACACCTTTTTCATGTTTTCTTACCTATGTTGAGCTCTCAACATTTTAATTTATGCATATTTATCCATGACATCATCAACCTTCTTAGGAACAACCCAGGCTTGGTATTTACATTAGGAACTTGGGAAGTGTTTGGAGCAGTAAAAGGAACATTCGCTAGTAGAGGCATAATAACTTTAGGAGGTAGCTTCCATATTTGAATGAGACCATTCTTAACCCTATTGGAAAGTTTATATGCTTTAAGAAGAGTGAAACCACCCATATATTGAAGCATGCTGGAAATATTAGTAAAAATGGCTCTCAAATATGTAGGAAATACAAATCTATCAGGTGGTCTCATGGGAGGAATAAACCTATGCCAAGTCTTTTTTAACCTCTCATTGAATTTATGCATTATTTACTTAGGGGATATTTGGATCACATTAAGCTGATGTATGAGTGAAGTGTGGTCACTTTCATCTTCAAATATTGATGTTAAAAACACTCCAAAGTCATCCCATATTATGATGCAACCACTAAGAAAAGTACTATAATAATCAAGTGTTTTCCCTCTATGAGACATGGAAATAAGTCTAATGGAAATGTTGACCTCAATGACAATGTGAAAACTATAAAAAATAGAGATATCTTTGATGTGCTCACTAGGAGTGACATGACCTTCACCATTGAATGTAGGACCACTTCATCTTAGGCATCAAGATGGATTGAATTTTTAGTATTAAAGGATAGAAAGGCAAGATTCATAGCCATGTTTTCTTCAATATCTTCCTCACTCTCTTGGTATTCTTAGCTATGAAAGTCCTCTTGCTCGTTAAAGGGTAGAATAGGCCGAGGGTGTTGAAATTCAAGAGGAAGTTCAGGTTGAAGAGGTGGATTAATGGGATTGAAAACTCTATTAGAAGATGACCTAATAAGGACTATGAAGTATGAGATAAAATATATGACAAAAAAATGGTATACAACCATATTTTACCTTGTATGGAGTTACCAAATGCTGAGTAGCACACCAATATGTAGTTGATGTTGTCAAGACCAACATTCACCTTGACAAGTTGTCTTTAAGACAATGGGTCCTATTGGGCATGTGAAAATTGTTGTCACCAAATATTAAACCATATAGGATATTTTTAAAGCCTAATCTAATATTTTTGAAACATTGGAATACTTCTAGGTATGTGGGTTTACCTATAATATAAGTAGACCTCTAGGTTTAAGGGCTAGCTCCCTGAATTGATCTTAGAGTGCGTATCACCTAATCTAGCTAATTTTTTATGGGAAAATGGATTAAAAAATGAATTAAATAAAGATACTCTAATTTTTAGTATATCATGACTATATGCACTATGTTATCATACTTATTTCACTAAGAAACAAGACCTATAAACTAGCTTCCAAGTCCTAAGATATTCCAACATTAGTATTTCAATATAGAGGTGATATGCATGAGAAAACTCAAGGTAAGTAGACTAGAGATTATATTGATTAATACATAGACACTTTCACACTTGAAGGGATATAAACACACTAACTATACTCTATATGACTTGTTATAATGAGAACTCCTTATACTTCACATGAAAGGATAAGGAGAAGAAATGATATAATCACTAGACCTCACCATTCATCACTTCACACATTTAGACAAGATGTTTGTGAACTAAGAACCAAATTGATTGTATTATTCAAAGGAAAATTACAACATCAAACTAGTAGGTATTTACCATACATGGTGTGGAATTATTTGAAAAGAGCCAAAATGGTTAGTACTTATAGAATGTGAGGAAGAAGAGAGGAGAATGAAGTCCAAGAATCACAAGAACACTTGTCAAGCTACAAGAGAGAGAGTTAAATTTTTAGGATAATATAATATGAAATAAACCATGCAAGTTCTTAGTGGAAAAATGTCTTTCCAAGCATGAAACTACTCAAATCTAGCATAAGAATTTTTGATTACATGTTTGGAAACTACCTTCATCTTTTGGCCTTCCTTGAATGCTCCACAATAGACTAAGGATAGATGAGATCATTTCACTATTAGGGGGGGTTAGAAATACGATAAAACATGGAATTTATGTGTCCCTAATCATCAATATTCTATTTTCTAAGTGTTATCACTACATGTAGTCATAATTATCCTTCTTTCACTCATCCTTCAAACTTGTCACCAAGGTGTGCTTCAGTTTCTCAAACCAATCCATATAGAGGATGATGTGATGAATATATAATAGTAATCATTCCATTATATTAATCAAGTAGACCTTAAAATTTCTCCCAATTAGAGTTATCACCTTCTCACTTGGTGATCACTCTCTACTCACTATGTCATTATGGACTGGCTGAAGTGGAGGTGTTAGAAAATATACTTGTGAGATCTTATAAATAAAGAAATGGATATGAGGAGTTATTTTAGGTCCCATTCTACCTCTCAAAGTGATACATTTTTAAACCTTTATGTACCTACAAAACACTAAGAACTATCAAGAAAACTATTTTTATACCTTATTTGTAAAAGTAGGGTAGAATACAAATTGATGGGAAAGGGCCTGGTTGAGTCCTCTTCAAGACTAATATCATTTAACAATCAAAATAGATCTTCTAGATTCTTCTCCTTCTTCATCTTTCCCATCAGGTCCTTATTAAGTGTTTTAGATTGTTTCAAATAGTTTCACCCTTAAATATTATTCATAAAGTTTTGACATTGAACCTATAATTTTTTTTTTGGAAAATTAAAGTTTAGGACCCTCTCCAAAATATCCTATCTCCTTCATATCCCATACTAAGCATCCATACCAGTGTGAACTTCCAAATTTGCCATCTCAAACTCTCATTTACATTATACATACCCTATCATGTTCTCAAGTCAATAAAAAAGTCATTCATGGATTTTATTACAAATCAAAGGTTATAACACACCTTATAACTCCATATGAACATGTTATAATTATTTATAATTCTCACCTAGCCTTAGAAATGGTATTGGCCCTCTAATTGGGCATTAAACCTAGTATAAGGCACATAACTACTCATTAACACCCCTAAGTAGTTTCCAAAGGTTTCAAGGAATTATTCAAGTTTGTTAATGTATAATCCAAATCCTTACATCCTTATTCAAGGTCTCCATTAGTCCTCAGCTTACCTGTCTAACCTTTTTATACACAATCTACAACTTTACACTCTTTGGGAGTGCCCTCTATTTGAGATAGAATAGAGGGCACTTCCCCTATTATCTCAGGATATTTGAATATATAGGAGGATTAATAGGTCCTAAAGACCATACTTAATTAATTTGAGGTTTGGATCACATCATTAGCCATTATAAACCTCAAAAAACCTAAGACAAGCCTCTGTGGTACTCACTATGTGCAGGGTTAGTTTATTGACTATAGGTGGCATGTTAGGACTCTTTATGCTCTATTTACATATGATGACAGTCTCATGTAATGGTCACTACTACTATGGAATAACTTCAATCATGTCAACACTTAAACTTCTTTTCTATCTCCTCATATATCTCTAAACTAAGGCATAACTTGCAGACAATGTACTGTATGTTGACTGTGACTACATGTCTTTGAGCATTCTTGTAGGTATCTTCTACATAAAAAATTATATCTCACACTCTAATGTCTCCTTTAATTGTCCAATTCCATTTTAAATTCATCTATACTTGTTTAAGTCATGCCCATGCTATGCTAACCTCAAGACAATCATACTCTAGTGCACAATTACTTTACCATCAAGCTATAGATGGTCACTATTAAAAGTAAAAGACACCTACAGGTTGTATTTCAACCATTAGACTCTATGTTATGCCTCATATGATCCTTTGGAGTCTTGTAACTAAATCTAATAACAAGTGTTTATGTTTTAAGGCCTATAATTACCAAGCTTCATCTCTTGAGTTTGTGAGTACCTATAGTCAGGTTGTAGGTGACTTTTTTGAGGGCAAGGTACACCTGTAGGTGGTGGTACAAGTCTATACCTTGAAATTCAATTCTTATTTATGTCCTTTGATCCACTGGTGTTCTTATTACTTTAATGGGATAATTTTTCATGGAGATGTGCTCATATCCTACCACTTTAGACTATGAGGTCATCTGTGATTCAACATACTATAGAGAACACTAACCTTTTATAGCGAGAAAATGCATGAATTGGAGGCCTCTTATCATCATATTCCTTTGGTCAAACCCTCACTTTATTTTGAAAGGTATTAATCTTATATTAGGGATATAAAATGGAGGCATTCAAAATAATATTTACTCCATATCACTTCATTACATGATAGCATCAATAATGGCCAAGGCTTAGTTTTAGAATTTTTATGGTAAAAAGTCCCTAAAATAAACTTCTTCACTTATGAACACAACTCCTTAAGTTTTCTTGCCACTCTATGGATTCACAATGATTATTATGATACCATTTAACTCCTAAACCTCTATGAGGATCTTAAAACATGTCCAAACTCTTCACTCCAAATGCTCAAACCTCTGTTAGTGTCACCTATAGATACACTTTTTAGTACATAGGGTAGTAAATAGAGATATAAACTTTGTGCATTTTGTATGGCATTATAACCAGTCTTATACCTTACCAAGGTGTTCAAATGAATCCTTTACACCATTAAGGAATTCAAACCAATTCCAATACTTCTATTCTAACATTATTAGCCTCCTAAATGGCACTTATAGGTGCATATCAATAGTACATGCCTATGTGTGTTGGAGGACTAGTTATCACATGCAGTCATATGTAATTTGAATAGTTTGGCTTTATTTTTCATGTTACAAGAATGTGTGAAAAATCTTGAGATGCTTAATTTACTCTCCATGACTATGCTCAGATCTTCAATTCATCTAACTGTAGATGGATACTTGTAAGAACTGAATGTGTGCTATGTTCTTTGATTGTAACTCCATGGGTGATCTCCTTTGAGACTAATATTCATAAGTAACGGTGATTTTTATGAATTTAAAATCATATAATACATAATGTCACATTCATTTGAAACCACTACAAGGAAGGAAACCTTCTGCAATTGGTGAAACCTAACTATAAGTCTATTAGTGTACTCAACCTATAACTTAAGAATTTTGAGCTCATCAAATCACCTCCATACATGCAAATAAATATGAAAACTATGAAATAGGGAATTCCATATCCTTTTGAAGGAATTTAAATAGGTAGTTTTTATGGACCATCTCATATAAGAAAAAAAAACCTACAGGGTGTGTGGATTAGCATGTAAAATGAGATAGTTAACTTCTAAAGGATGGTTCATAAAGCATAGGAAACCAATCCTTGAACTCATACAATGAAACTTAAGTATATAAAGTGTAATATCTACCACCAAGATCATTTTTCTTCCATTAGAATACATGTTAACTAATTTTACATGCCTAGTGGGGTGATGAAGAAGCAGAATAGTTTTAAACCATTTTTGAGACTTCTAAAGTAGACCAAACATGTAAATAGAGTTAGAGAAGCTGAATATTCATTACAAAAGCTTTCCCCATGTGCCACTTGTTGATGCCTAAAAGTGTATTATAGGTGGTTTTGAGTGTTTAGGAAATACGACTCATTTCTAAATTCAAAGAATGTAATGCATGAGTTATAGGTTATGATATTGTTGATATATTTGGTGGAATAGTAGATGAATAAATTAACTATTTCACAAAATTTATAATGTTTGGTTGTTTGGAGCAATTGTGGCCAAATAGCTAATCTATGAAAATGAGAGTAATCTTGACTAAGTGAAATGAATTATGCTAAGAGAACTAAGTCTAAAGTCTAAGATAAAGTGACTATTTATAATGAAACTAATCTAAAGTGAATTGGTCAAAAAATAAGCAAAAGGAAGGCTAGGGAAAATAAAGAACATACTGATGTTGTTGATCTTCATTCCAGATGTAATGACAATGTTCAAATATAATCCAAATACGCACTTGAAATCAATGTATAATGAAACAAATTAATCTCAAATCACATCACACATGATGAAAACATTTGAGGAAAGTTAAAGAATACAAATAAGAACGAGATTCACTTTAAATATTTACCCCTAAAAGCAAATAACATAAGCACATCTTTAAGAAGAAAAAGTAAAATGAAATGGACCTTAGAAATTTTAGTCAATCTAGCATTAGCAAAAATTAACAACTCTACATTTTAAAAGTACACATCTAGAATTTGTAATAACCATTAAAATATAAAATTTAAATTAGATAAGTGGGAGAGAAGCCATAATAACAATTCACACAAGCAATTGAAACAATCTTGTAGAATTCTCTACTTGTATTAATTGCTCCAAAATTAACACAAAGTATTCTTTCTCAAAAATTCCCTCCCTTTTACAATTGCTAATACCCCTTATATATAAAAATAAGGAGGTATGCTAGTCAATCTTGTTCAATAATATTTGTACAAGTATCAAGGACATCTATCCTTTACAACTTCATAGAGAAAGACATTTTCTAAAGAACTAACCTATAGGCGAGGTCATTTACAAGCTACACATGCCTTTACAAAAAAATGTTCCTTTTCAAAATACATACATGTTTATTTACACAAAAAATATGCTTTAATCAACAAATTCAACTTTGAGGCCCTTTTACAGCTATAGTCCCCTTTTTTTGTTGAAGGATCTTCATTTCCCTTTCATGTTGATCATTAATTAGCTTTATATTGACAACATGCTCAATGAAGAGTTCATCTTCTTAGTCCACTAGGCCTCTAATATATTTGTCATCTCTTTCTAATGCTTCATTTATATTCCTCGACTATGAAATCTTCTCTTCTATAGTTAGAATCATGTCCATGATCCTACTGTTGTCTACCCCAATATTTCCTTGGCTCTTTTTTCTTATTTATTTCATGACTTGGGTATCCCTAAGCTTGAATTTTGTATCCATTATTAGTCCCATAGGGATGAGTAAATTTGGGTAATTGACCATTCTCCCAAGTATATGCTCTATACTACTTTCCAACTATTTTAAATCCTTAAAAAGACTTTATAGGCCCTTGGACCACTTGAATAAACTCTTGATTTTATCTAAAAATAATCCCATGGCCATATTCAGATGAGCCAAGATGATTGTTTTGAAATCAAGAATTTGATCCTTTATCAAGATAATAAAATCTTTTACTTTGTTACTTGAAATTTGCCATTGGAGAACTAGAATCATGGCCATTATACTCTACTATCTCACCACACTCTATCTGGACTTTATTAACTTCAAAGAATTAAACATGTCAAATAAAGTCTATTCAAACATTTTGATCATTGCCTCTGGAGCTGACAATACAACATGTTCTTCCAAGTTATTCTTTTTTTTCTATATACCTTTGATGATAACTTACAAATATTTATTATGGTTTTGGGCTAACTCCAAGGGATCCTCTTCAAATATAGGATTTTATCCATGATTTTGTGTTCCTACTTGGGTCAAACTAGCCAAGGGTTCCACCTTTTGATAGGTCATTTCTTCACCACCCTAGATGATCTTTTTCTCAATCACACTCATCAAGCCAATAGTCTTTGGGTCAAACTTGACCCCAACTAAGATTGAGTCACTTGAGAAGCTAGGATCTCTACTTATGCTCCAATTGATTAAATTGGGGCATCAATATTCTTTTATCTTCCTTTTGTAGGCTCACAATACATGGCTTGAGCTCTTCATGCACAAGGATGCTTATAGATTGCATCATAGCACAATGATGATGTCTAGTAGGGACTTTATGTAATCTAGGTATAAAAATGAACCACTCTAGAATAACTGGACCATATATTAAGTTTTCTTCAATAAATAGATTGACTTTAATCAAAGGAGGAATGAAATTCACTTTGAGGTTTTTGGCTCTAGGAACAATAACTATCTTAGCCTTCCTTTTGGGGGTGTCCATAGAGACTAAGTTTAATACCTCCTTCCCTTTATCTTCCTTGGTTTCTTCAACCTTTATTTATTCATCATTTGACTCTAAATCATAAGCCATTTATAGCATTTTGAGTGCATCCTCTACAATCTAATTAAGGTCTAATGATATCATGTGTACCTCCTCTTGAGGTAATTATTGCTCTTTTACCTTTGATGATTAAGGAATTGATGAAGAATAATCTATCTCATCAGGTCTTCTTTCCTTTGGTTTTTTCTCAAACTACACCCTAGGCCTATGTTCTCCTTATGGTTGAGATAAAGGAGGTTTAGTAGGTGTACTACTTAACAAATAATACTTCTTAGGTGCTAGTTGCCATCTATCATCCCCTTTCTAGTTCCTCTCTAGTCTTGGCTCAGGTCTAAGGTTATGCTATTTCAATCTCTTGGTGACCTCAAAGTATGAAGATGCTTTTGTGTATATAGGGTCAAAAGCACTAGGTTGATGATCATAAGGAATATTTATTCCCTTGATCTTTAAATACTCTTTAACCCTTAGACAAGGGTCCCATTGCCTAAGTTCATCTATTTGTAGATTGAGAGATGTTATATTCCTAGAATCTACTTCAATGTTATCCCATTATTTGAATATGGTATTCCCAATAGTTATGGGGAATTTGTGGAAGAGGCCTTTTCTATAGGTCTTACAGAGACCCTATACACTATGAAATAGCTAATATGTAACTTCTTGTTCATCTAGCTTGTCAAGGACATGAATAGGTAGTCTAAGAGGAGAAATTTGTGTTCCATCAACCCTAATGACTAAATAATCTAGATACATCTAGATATCTCCTATATCTTTGATAGACTTTTTGATCAGTGGGCTAACTCTTGACATTGGAATCCTAGTTATGGTCTCCCTTAGGGCTGGGTAGACATAATCACATATGAACTAAATATGATCTCTGTATTTGAATATTTTTATCTTGGAGTAATATTGTGAAATAGTTTGCACCCCACTAGGTAAACATTCCATCTAGTTTAGGATCTTGGTTGTTGCACATAGAGCATCAAAGAGGCATGAAATCATATAGATTTGAGTTTTCCTTTTGTTCATAATTGTAAATATCTATCTACTTAATGAGATTCTTATTATTTCACCTAGAGGGGGAGTAATCTACTTTTAAACCATGAAATAGATAATTAGTACCCATACTAGGTCAAAATAAGCTATGGTGGCATTCCCACATAATCTGTTTAACATTTTCATAATCATTCTTACCCCTACTCTGAATTGGCTAATGGGGATTTTCTTACCGAAGTTTTAAAAAACCTAGTTCCAAAAGTATAACCATATGGCTAGGACGTCCTTTAAATCATGTTCTTTAGCCCAGGCATTGATTGAGGTGAGGTCAATTTGAGGTGTGGGTAGTTTGTAACAGGATTCTAATGCCATCATAGAAATATATGCAACTTCTATAAGATTATGTTCATTAATTATCATGCCCTTATCTATCTTAGTTTATTGAAAATAGGAGAAAGAATGTCAATGTAGTGAAAAACCTCACGCTTCACTATTTTATAATGAATACTAGTCAATTGAATTGTAACTATGTCATAGTATAGCCTCTTGGTAGACACATTCTTTTCCTCCTCTCTAGTGATGGTGGGTTGGTATTCAATGTTCCAAAACAATTTAGACCAATTGTTAATCTTCTATATTCAAATTAATGGCATCAAATTTAGTGTCCTTAAACACTCTCCCGTCTATATCTAAGGTCAAATACATCTCCACATCCTCTTTTGAGACACCCTTCTGAGCTATCATGGTAGTGAATTTGTCAAATTACTCACTAATAGACTATAATTTAGTTATAGATTAAATTATCCTCACATAAATGACAATTCAATTATTTTTAGCTTGATTATAATGAATACATAGTTAAATTAGGGATTGCATACATGCAAGGGTTTTTTGGATGTTTGCATAAAGCTTTAATGAAGGCAAGCTATTCAAACTATGTGAACTTTGTGGCTTATATTACATCTAGATCTTGTATTTATACCTTTACATTTTTGGGCAAATGAGATATTTTAACTTGACATGTATGTTGATTTGGCACAACCATGCCATTTTATTTATTTATTTATTTGTGAAATGTAACTATTGTCCCTTAAGACACATGTCAACACCTCATTGGGTCTAGGCATATTGAAAAGTCTACCTCACCTCACACTGTTGATTTGGATCTAAGAGGTCGAACACTATTGGTTGATATTTATGCTTGGCATATAATATTTTTCCATTTGTCACTTCTACAGGCCTTATCTATGCTTCTAGCTATAATTTTCCACTTCGTTCAATGATTTTTCACCACATGGTAGCTTTACATTCATCTTAGGTTATTTTAAAGGTCAACTTTCATTTTCCACCATTAGATCTTGGTTGCATGATTCAATATGTACCACCAATCTTGATCCTCTAGGTTCTATCCTTTATTCCATGTACCATTGATTTTCTAACACAATATCCATGATGGAGACACTTGTCACCTTCTCATTCTTCTTGGGGATTCTTTTAAGTTTTGACTTAATACTCACTATTTATTGAAATGTGTACACTTAGCCATGCACCATCAATCTCTGGGATAGTGTTTGAGCTTTAATTGTGAGTTGTGGTTTTGACACTTGTAATCTTTGTGCTTGCTCACATGGATTTTGAATTTTGAATTTCCATCTTACATTTTTAGATCTCTTTTACTTGATTAAATGTGCACCATCGATCTAGGTGCTTGACTTATTAGCTTTAAATATTCCCCACAAACCATTAGATCTTTTTTGCTTGATCAAGCATAATCCATTGGATTTATGGATAATAAAATAAAATAAGGTTGGGGAACATAAAGAACTTAGTATAAAATTTTTAGACAATGGTTTTATTCATGTTAATAAACATGATTAAGAACTTAAGATAAAAATTTAAGCTATCTAAAACATGTAAAGTGCTCTCTCATTTAGTTAGCTCATGTGAAGATAAAAGGGAATTAAGGGGTCTCAGGATATAAATAACTTAGGATAAATATTTTATACTAAGGTTTTGGTCATGTTAATGAACACAACTATAACCTTAGGATAAAATATAAAGTAAGTCAAAATTGATAAATGTTCTCATGTAATTTTATCTCACTTAAAATTCAATTCAATTCAAAATACTTAGGCTAACAATAATTAGGCTAAGGGTTTTTAGATGTTCAAACATGAATCCAATTAAAAAATTAAAAACCCATGATTAATCAAAGGGTCAATTTATCATTAAATCCCAAAACCCTAGACATTTTTCATAATATTGAGACTCCATTAAACCTACAATATAGAAATACAAAAGCAACCATTGGGCAAAATAAGACAAGGATAAAATGGAGACATGTCAATTAAGCAAAATGAGAACCAGGTGTAAATGAACTTCAAATAAATAACTCTGATTAGGTGACATTTTCATTTCAAAGCACAAATTTTCAAAATTTTGAATTAAGGGTCCTCATTTTCAAAAATGGGGTTATGTTGACCTCAACAAATAGTGACTTCTAGGGGGAACATTTCCAAATGTTAGTACTCAGATAATTTGATTTGAACTAATAACTATACCAATCATCCCACATGATTAGGTACCATTTTTAAGATCAAGCCATAATTAAAATAAATCTCACACATATAGAATTAGGATCAAACATCAAAACATAGCCATGCTATGTGTGTGCTTTAATTCCACTTACTAATTACCATAGGATTTAGAGAACAATTTCTAGATTCATGACTTTGATCATTAAATTGACTTGTAACATATTTAGATGTTCATTAAGAATCATTATTTAGCTTAGGGAAGGCTTGGCATTACTTTGATATCAGCCATGCATCCATAACCCCAACATAGATACCTTTGGCTTCACTCAAGGCCTTGCTCCATTGTTAGCAAGGCATCCATAGACCCAATGGAGGTTACCTGAATCACCTTTGCTTAGAAATTTCTTGAATTTTGAAATAATTCTCTTATTTTTTAAATTTTGAAACCATATTAGACTTCTAGCAAAGGTTGGGAACCAAATTAACCAAGTTTTGGGATTTGGTCAAAAGTTTGGCTTTTAGACAAACATCCTTAATTGAAAGCTTTATCCTAGGTAATAATGTATTTAAAGTGCAAGCATGACTTTGTCTTAACAATTTAAACTTTCATCCTACATATGAAATCCTCATTATAATCATACTAAGATCAGAACAAGTTTTAATGTTTTAGGGAAAAATAAACCAAGATACTAACCTTTACTAATTTTTGATAACTTTAACATCAAGCTCACATTCCAATATCCATAATCAATCATTTGGAGAGGTCATACCTACATTCTTGATTTTTGGATTTCCTTTTGAGCAACTACATGTATTAGAGCTTGAAGATTGTCTTGAAAAATACTTATTGAAAGCGTGGAATAAAATAAAAGAAAGGAACGCACACCAAACAAGAAAACAAATATTTACATGTACTATGTATAAATAGGTAGTAGAAAGAAACTAATATAAGCCTACCTACACTAACTCTAACTAGTCTTATTATAAGTTACTCCATATAGACTTAGGGTGGAGCAATAGAGAAGTAGTACTTGAGATATTATCCATTTGTTGGCAATGTGAACTCTGATCCTTGCAAGTCCTTAAGATTGAAGGTGTTGTATCTTAGTATCTCATCAATCTGATAGGGACCAATCTACAAGGGAGTGAATTTCCCATTCTTTCCGTTAGGTTCAAATGCTTTTTCCCAAAGAAGAACCAAGTCTCCTTGTCTGAACACCTTAATTTTAGAACGTTTGTCAAACCATTTCTTCACTATGATTTATTGTCTACTAAAATTGGTGAAAGCTTCCTCTCTTGTATCTCCCATTTGAATAATGTCAAGCAACCTAGAACTTAAAAAATTTTGATCCTCTTCCACGTACTCTTGTATGAACTTATATGTTGGTAGCTTGAGAGTGATGGGAAACATAGGTTCTTAATTGTATACAAGCATAAATGGTGATGCCTTTAGAAATATCTTGACTCTTGTTCCAAAGGGAATAATTGAGTAACTTGTGCCATGTTTTTGCTAATAGCAATAGACTTTATAATAGATTTCATTAAATTTTTGTTAGTAGATTTAGAGACTCCATTACCTTGAGGGTAGTGGTTTGATGAAAACTTGAGAAAAATGTTGTTATCATATGCCCACTTAGTCATCTCAATGGATATAAAAATAGATACGTTATCAAAAGCTATATAAACTTATGTTCCAAATATTGTACATATGTTCTCCTCTAATAACTTTATCACATCTTTTGTCCTGCATTGCTTGGTTACCACTACTTTTGTCCATCTAGTGCAGTAATCAATAGTAGTGAGGACATATTTATGTCAGTCTAAAGAATTGGGGTTGATGACCCCCACAAAATATAATCTCCATTGAGTAAAAGGTTTATCAATCATAACTGGCTTCAATGACATGGCTGCTTTCTTTAGTGTCAAATATCTAGCATTGTTGACATTCTCTCACATGTTTGTGAGCATATTTGAAGATTGTAGGCCAATATAACCAACCCTAAAGATATTATGAGTTGTTTTCCTTCTAGATGAGTGTCTACTTCCCAACTTTTTATGGAAATTACTTAGGATTTTTGATGCTTCCTCTTTAGAAATACATCTCAAGTATATTCCTTCATAATTTTTCCTAAAAATTACTCCATCTTTAATCAGGAAATGTGCTACCTTGAGCCTTAGAGATCTCCTTTTCTCCCTAGTTGATCCTATAGGATAAGATAAATTAATTATTAAATGAATAATGGAATCATATAAATCATTGGGTTAAATTTTTTGTTTCTCTACTTCTATGACACTTAATTTGGGATTGGTGTTAGTAATTAGCTAAATTAATCCTTGGCACCTCACCAGTTTGGTAGTCTTAATTTATAGATCATACTCTTGAAGTATGAACATCCATTTACCTCTTATTTCCCATACTTCACATTAGATAAGCATAAAATTAATGATAATATATAGTAGTATTGCATGCACCTTATTTCTTAGAATATAATGTCCAAATTTCTTTAATGCTTTGACTAAAGCACGTGCTTGCTTGTCAATTAGGGAAAAGTTTGAATTAACTTTTTTGAAATTAGTACTCACGATATAAATAAGATGATCACATCCATATATTTTTTGAGTTAGGGAATATATAATTATATGGTCAAAATCAAAATAATAAAGATATAAATCTTTTAAAAAGCTAGGGCTTATCAATACTAGTGCCTGCACTATTGCTTCTTTTATGTCCTTAAAGGTTTTTCTTGTTTCTTAATTCTAGGTGATCTTGTGTATACCTAAATTAGTTAAGAAATCACAAATATCATGTATTTTTATAGTCATTTTATAAGAGACTCTGATTGGATAATATGATCTTTGTTCATATTTAGTCATGTCTTTCATTTTAGTTATCTTGGTCTTATTTCAAGCTTGGATCACCATTTTACCTATTCTTAGTCATCTTTCACTTTTCAAATGATCATTACACCTAAAACAAGTCAATTTTTTCATGATTATTCCATCCCCCTAGTCCCTATCCTATAGGATAGGAGTGTTGGGATTGGACTATAGTGATAGAACCTAGGGTGTTGGTTTATAGTGCTGTTGTCCAAAGTCAAATTGAGCCTTAATGGTCAATTTCTTCCATTGGATGAGGCTTGCCCATTTTATTTACTTCATCCCTAAGTTTTTTAATGTCATCTAGATTCAAATAAAGATCCCAAATTCAAAATAATGAGTATTTTATATAAAGGACTGCACAAGGCATGTTATATCTAACACTAACTATTTTGACATATTAGACATAATAAAAATTAATCAATAGTATAGCTCAACATTCTACATCATACATAGACTTACATGCTTGATCAAGGAAGGGACTAGGTGAAAGTCACTCTTGTATCTATTATGTGTGTTGATTATGTATGTTCCCTAAGGAAGGAATAAATTTGATTTGAGACCCTAGCTTGAGGGTTAAAGTAGGCAGTAGTTAGGACAACAAGAGTTTTAGATCATGCGATCATTCTTCCCCTAACCCAAATTTTCCCCCATTTTGATTTATATGTATTAATTTTTTATTTGTGTGTATATAGATACAAGTTTTGGAGATTAAAATGGACCTAAAATGAGCTCTATTGATTTTTATCCCTCAAAATTTGGTACACAGGCTCACATAGACCTAGTGAATAAAACCCAAAAAGCTTACATCTTGAGCACAATAGCATTAGGGAAGGACTAAAATGATAGACACCAGGGTGTCTTATTTTGACACTCCTATCCAAAAAGAAAACAAAATCCATATTCAAATTTCTAACAATGTTTCAGTCCTACACCTCAATTACTAGCCCTTGGATCATTCGTTTCAACTTGATTTTAGATAAGTTTATTATTCTCCCTCTTGTAAAATTATCTATTAAAAATCTATATTTTCACCATTAAAATATATTTTTTATTTTTTATATATACCATTATTATTTATAATCTAAACACTAGGCTCCCAAAAATAATAAAACATTTTGGTGAACCTGACTTACTTCGAACAAATCTAAAATACTACTACACTTAGGGGTTTTCCTTCATAGTTTGTGCAAAAGTTTAATTTCCAAATTTTGATTTTTGTATAAATTTTTGTGCATTATTCATATTCAAAATTATTTTTATAATTTAAAATTATTGCATTAATTTTCCAAAATTCTAAAACCCTAGCTCAAAACCCTATATTTCCAAATTAGGACTCAAACCTCAAGTTTTTTACCCTTACAATTTCTAGAAAAATAATTTGATTTTTTGACAAATTGTTTGGATTATCAAAAGAAATTTCAAAATTTTGATGATAGTAGTTCTTTGTGCATTTATTTTATTCATGGTACTTTTCAAAATTCTCTTTGGTGAAAGAAATAAAATGGCCACAAAGGCAATTCCTTCCTCTCATCCCATAGATGAATTCCTAAAATTTTATTATAATTATGACAATGATTGGACAAATTTGTGCACATTAGTTAATAATGTATAAAATGATTTTATTTACAATGAAGATAATTAATATTATTTTAATGAGGGATATGATGATATACATAATGATTATAGTGAATAAAAAATGAATGCACATTTTTCTCTCAAACCCATCTCTTTTATTCCTTCTTCTAAAGAAAATAATTTTGATAAATGGGAAAGATAATTCTCACCTCATTATCCTATGAAAAATTCACCAAATAAATAAATTAGTCATGCACTTACAAGTGAACCTCTTATTGGTGATAACTTGCTTCCTTGTGAACCTAATCTCTCTCTCTCTCTCTCTCTCTCCTTTGCTACTTCAATGTTCAAATTAAAAAAATATAAACTCAATAGAATCAAATTACCAATGCATAGTTCAAATGATAGATCTCATGTTATTAACTCTACTTTATCAAAAGAATGTTCAAATGAAAAATATCCTTCTCTTACTTCTCATATTGCACATGAAAATAATGCATGTATTTCATCAATGGATAACATAGATGCACATGCTATTCCAATCTCAAATGATAATTTATTGCACATTAAAAAAGAACTAAATTATTCTCTTACACCTCTCCCTAGTAATGATGGAAGTGATAATAAATATGATAGTGAGCATGCCAATGAATATGAAAATGAGAGTGATTATCAAAAATATTACATATATGATAACAATGATGATAATTATACACATAGTGAAGAAGAAAATGCATCTCATGTTTCTAACCCCTCTCTCACTCCTCTCAACAATAATGCACTTCAAAATGTTGTTTTTACTTATATGAATGATTATATTTCAAATAATGCACATGTTAATTCTAATATCACATCTTCTACTCAATTAGAATGTGATTCACTAAAACATAATGATACTAATTAATCTCGCAATCCACTCCTCACTATATTAGAACCTAGTTCTCGCTCTTCACCTAAAGAGAATGGTAGCCCACATCCCTTTAGTAAGGTCCAAGTTACCATTACTCCCAAGGTTCAAGTGATCATACCCCCTCTTTATGATATAATTACTAAATGTAGCATTCCCATGGTTAAAATTAACAATCAAATTCAATGATTAAATGAACCACTTCAAGATGCTAATGTACCATCCCAGGAGATCATCTCTTTGATGCATGAAATTGGTGAATTACAACACCAAGTACATATAATTACCTTGGAAAACAAATCTTATAAGTCTTGGATGGATGCCAATGATCCACATGGTAACCCTGTTCTAAAGACATTCACAAAATCTTCATTGCCTAAGCATTTTTAGATACCATCATTAATGTACTTTGATGGAATTAGAGATCCATTCATACACCTTCAGGCCTTTTGGAAGGCTTTGTGATCTCATACAAGTCCTTTGATTCTACTCAAGTTATTTTACTAGACATTAGTGGGGGAAGTACATAATTGGTTCTTTCATCTACTTCTCATTAGTTCATTACACACATATGATGACTTAGAGGATACATTTCTTAGATATTAAATTATAAACATGGGACCTAATGTTACATATGAGAAACTTGCTGATCCAGGAGCATCACTCAAACATGTAAATAGGCTTAGGGAAACAACAAGTTGTTTGTAAAGGCCTAGAGGCCTTAAGAAGCATGTAATGCATTGTAAAGACCTTATGAGGTCTTAGATAGTTTGAATAGACTCTATTAGGTGTTTTTAAAGTGTTCTAGGTGTCAAAAGGTCCCTAGGGGCAAGATAATTCAAATCACAGAATTTCCCTCCAAAAACATTGATTTAAAAAAAAAATCAAATTCTAAAAAGAGGCAAGTAAGTGCTAAACCGCACATTAGGGGTTCATGAAAGTAAAAACAATTTGTAAATGTGTTTCTACCTTAGTAACAACATCTCATTACCTAATCCCCACGTTGGAAGGGGGAGAAAAGCCTAATTTGTCAAGATAAAGAAGCAAGTTGGTAAGTTGTTAAAAATTGAGAAATCAAAGGAGAAGATCATGGGCAATTTTAAGACCATTATAAACAAAGAGAGTTTGTTTCTATTGATGAGGAGTTAGAATAAGTAGGTTTAGGAGGCCTAAATCTATATTATAGAGGCTTTAGGAGTCATTTAGAAGGATTGAAGTAAGATTCAAGAACTATCAAGTTCATTGTTTGAAGTTCAGGTGTATTATAGACCTTTTTAGGTCCTTGTACATAGAGGTGTGAATTGGAATGAATATGGGTTTGTATTAGATGTTTGAAAGCAATAAAATAAAGGACAAAGCCACTGAATTTCCCATATAGAGTGCCTGAGTGTGAATGGTATGTATTGATCTTTTAATGCATGTTCTTGGTGCAAATTTAAGTGTTTGAGCTAGAATAGCCTCATGGGATGATGTTAATGGGTGTTTGATTAGTTTGTGAATATTGATAAGGTTCATAGACATAAGGAAAAGGTTATTTGTAACTGTTTTAGTCCTTTTGATACTTAAGATTCAGATTTGATAATGTTTTCTTTGGTTGAAGCCTGCTAAAACAAGGTTCTATGCACTAGAGATCATGCAAAGGTTATAGTTGGGAGCAAACCACAAATTATCAAGCATTAGTTTCAAAATATAAAAGTTGAGGAATGTTATTATAGAGCTTTAAAAGTAAAATTTCAGGCTTGAATGGAAAATGTGTTCAAGTTATAAAATTATTTGTAAACAGCCTGCTTGCTGTCCTGAGAATTCAGTTTTGAGAAAATTGTGTAATATGAGAAAATCCATACATGATTAACCTTAGGTGCCTAAATATAAAAGTTTGAGAATAAAAAAACAGAAATTTTGAAGTTGGAATGATGTTTTTAAAGCCTGTTATGCTCAAGATATGAATTTTTTCCTTTCCAGGCCTGTCTAGGACTCTGCAAAAGTTAGTTCATTTTGGAGAAAATGCTAAAAATGGAGTTATAACCCTTGTAAGAAGCTGAAACTTGGTGAACATGATTGTTTTGTAAAACCATGGATGATTTAGGTGTTTTGGAAGTGTTAATATCAGTACAGTACGGATTTGTCTCATAAACCAAGAAGTTGAGCTTAAGGGCAAACAAGAAGAGGTCAAGTGGGTTGAAGGAAATGATATTTCCATTGATGGTGGAGTCTTGAAACTTTGGGAGAAGCATAAGCAAGATAAAGGGTTTCTAAAATTGTGATTTTTTTTTAACACTCAGTGTATGTTTTCAGATTTGAAGATTTCCCTGTTTGGAAGGCTACAAGGCCTAGAAGCCATTTGATCCATTTTGATAGAGAAGTCAGTTTTTAGGGTATGATAAATTGCTCAATTGTATGGTTTGGTATTTTTAAGGTTGTTTTAGAGTTATAAAAGCATGGAGAATAGGTATTTAGTGTTTGATGCCTCATATGGCTTAAGAAGACAAGTTGCCTTGTGTTGATTGGTGCATGCTTGAAGAGATGGTAAGAGAGAAACAAGGTGTTGATGTTTTTCTTGATTTGAATGAATTATAATCAGTCTTGATAGACAAGTAGATAGTTTATTAACCCCTCATGAAGTGTGATTGGCCATATAACATCAAAAAAATCTTATAAAAGATCTTGATCAAGCAGAGAACAAGTGAGGCCTCTTCATCACTTGCCACACTATATCAAAATTCTTTAGAGTCAGTTAGTGAGTATATCTTAAGATTTAAGGCTCACATGTTAAGGCTCATATACAAAATAATAGATTTAGAGATTTAACATATCTTTATTAAGGAGATTCACCAACCTCTCCTCCAGCATATACTATATCATATAGAGTCTTCTTTCAAACACTTGTGTTAGACATTTTTATCTTTAGAAAAGAAATTAGGATTGATTGAGGTAGATTCAGTTGATTAGATCACTCCAAAATTCACATTAGCATCTTTAGCTACAACTCCTAGCACTCAAAATCCACCTTGTCCTAAAAAAGATAGGAGACCACAACCAAAAAATCAACCAGTTAAGAACAAATAACTAATTTCTAGAGCACGACCTATAATATGCACTATAGATAACAACAACAAGGCACCACTATAGTTTGATTTAAATCAAGATATCCCATTTACCATATTATCAACACTAGTAGATAGGAGGTTAATCACATTACCTTCTAGTCATCAACAAGAACCACATCTCTTACATAAAAAACCATATTGGCCCTTTTTTAACTATCATCATATTTATGGACATAAAGATAATGATTATTATGGACTCAAGGATTGCATTACTAGATGTGTTGATAATGGCATCATATCATTCACATAGGGGGCACCAAGATCTCCTCCATCACCCTAGACCTCATTCCTCCATATCTTAGTCATCTTAGGACATTCCATTACAAGAAACATTGATCTCTCATCATGAGATCAATGTAAGTTTTAGGATATAATCTCACAGGAGATCTCCTATTTCACCACCTTAGAAGGTTTGGAAACTAGTACAACAAGAACATCCTACATATAACACTGTAGTCCAAGGAATATATAGTGTATTTCCATATAAATATATAGCAGAGTCATAAACATCACAAAAATTACTAATCTTGAGAATAATTCACTATGTGCAAATGTTTTAGGTCCTATTTGATGTAACAATCCACTATAGTTAAGATTAAATGACCCTACACCATAGAGTACTGCTCATGATAAATATTCACTATGGCCATTTTTTTGGGGTCTTATCTCATATAACAATCCACTACAATCAATAATAAATTATCTCTCGTCATAGGTTTCATCTCCATCTCAATATATTGCATAGTCATACACATCAAAACAAAGGCCATAGGGTATACAATTATGTATAGATTAACCTTCTTCATAACACATAGTTTTAGCTACATGACTAATGAAGTTACATTTTGTGCAATCTCCATGCATAGCTATAGGTAGTATACAATATATAGTATTTCATATAGAGTATATTCCTATACAACATGAGTAGTATGGGCACTTGTTCAGTTGGCCGACAAGGTTCATATAGTGATACAACATAGGATACCACATCATACAATTATACTACTTTTAGTTCATAAAGCTTCACTTAGCAGGGCAATAATGGAGCCAAAGTTCTAGATAACCTTTATATTCTTGAGCCATTTTTATGGAAGGGATATGCACATAGTGCTATCTTACATCCCCTTAATAACAACTAACATTCTTAATTCTAAATAGCCATCCAGATCCAAACCAATTTATCTAAATCCAAACCTTACCAATATCTTATTTTTATTTTTTTTTCCAATTTTAAACCAATCCACTTTACCAAATCAATTTTAGAAATTACAAAACCAACAAATTTTTGCTTACATATAATTACAATTCAAACCTAAAAGAACATAGCCAAACATATCATGAACAATTGAATAATATATCAAGTAATGTTTTACTAAGCATATGTAAATTCAAAATCAATACCAGATCAACTATTTCTAAATCAACCACTTGTAATCAAAATACTAGTATATTCCAAAATACATAATGCAATACACATGAATACAAAATCAAGCTAGAATCCATATACATAAATACACACACACACACAAATATATATATATATATATATATATATATATATATATATAAAACACATTTTTCAAAACATATACATCATATCAAAATATAATCAATCATGAATGGGCATCGTGCCCTCATTCTCAGTTTCACTCTCTCCTCTAGTACTAGTCTCATAATCCAGTCTAGCACTCGATGGACCCATGCCTCCTCAACTCATCAAATTCCTCCTATGATGACTTTTTTTCTAGTAATCAACCATGATCCTTGCTTAAGTCTGCATACTATATCTAAAGATCCATGTACTCATCCATAATCTAAGAACTCATTAATCCATAATCAGGTGGAGGAATGTTATTCCCATCTAACTCAGCCCTCAAATCATCTCTCTCTCCAACTATCTTAACATATGTATCCATATCTATAACAAACCTATCAAACAAATGAGCATACACAACGATCATAACTATCACTCTCTCTACCAAACCATCCTCCATAACATCATTAAGAACATGTCATTTAATCTCATGAAGTGTAGACTCAATAATAGTCTCCCAATACTCATCATCTCCACCACTTTCCCTAGTAGTTTCCTTATCCTAAGCACCTCCCCGTCCACCTTCATGAAATTAGACAAGACTATGTTAAACATACACTTTTAAAACAAATTAAAATAAAACTTGAACTTGTGCACAACTCAAGTATAATCAAAACTTACTTCCCATCATGTAAATTGGAGTAGGATCCTCATACTCAGGGGTATCCCCTCCATCAATAAGATACAATGGAGCCCACCAATGCTTCACCCACCATATGGTATATGCATCTATGCAACCAACATCATCTATGTTAAGAATATCTATAGATGCATCCCACACATCCAAAGGTAGTGGTGCTAACTCAGCCTTAGTAGGCCTACCATGAGCTCTTTCTCTCATCAGTACCCATGCACTACTCACCCACACTCACACTATTGGGAACACCTCCTATAAAAACCAAAATTATCTATTCATGTGCTCATACCAAAATCACTCATACACTCTAGGCTAGTGGTTATGTAACCAACAACTAACCCTCATATACTAAAACTACACTTCATCCTTGGGCCACCCAAGAAATCCTCTATAGGGATTTAATATGATATCCTAAACTACTAATCTATCTAACACTCATCTATGGTGATCCATCCTAGGAGGAATGATAACCATTTATCTCAATCAATAATCCCTATATGGATTTGGAGGTACCCACCTCTCTCTCGATAATCCCATCAGCCACATGATTATTATGTGCTTGTAAGCCCAACAGTGCAAGAAAGTAGCCATACTCAAACCACCACTAAATACCTATTGAGTAAACCTATAAAGGTCCTTATATAAGTGGGTAAGAATAGTCCTACCCCATGAGAACACAATATCATACACCTATACATTACGTACAATCTTGTGCATCCTATATGTAATTGATACCCCATTCCCATCCACAATAAAAAATGAAGCCAAAAATATGACCAACCACTTCCACAAATGTAGAATACTTTAATGTATAATAACTAACAATAATACACCACTATCACTACCTCTCCTATGTATACTTGAGGGTACACTTGCAAAGTACATGGATGCACAATCAATAGCATCAGTACCCATGTCATCCTATAAATTCACATGCCATCCACTAATTAGTAAGTGAAAAATATGGTACACATCCTCAAGAGTAATAGTAAGCTCTCTCATCAAAAGCCAAAAATTATATGTGTCTACATTCCACCTCTCACACAAGGTGGTAATCAAATACCTATCCCACTACATAGTGTCTAGGTCACACACATGACCCAACCCTATCCTATCCATCACAACCGTCTCATCAATTGACAAAAGTAATAATATCAGTGTTTCCATCAATTGAAATCTAAAAATTTCCCTCATCTATACCTCACCCTATAAAAACACTAGAAAATATCATATACATCAATTGACCATGCCAAATTAATAACCAAGCAAAAACATAGCAAGTAAACCAAGCAGTAGCCCAGAAAATCTAGCCTCCAAAATAATAGTGTTGGGTATAGTACAACAACATTGGATATGAGTGCTACAACTTGGACAATAGTACTAGAGCCTATAAAATAGCACTAAAGGAGGGGTAAGAGTGATATAACTAGTTAATAATTTCCTAAATACCTCAAAAACATATAAAATAGGCTTCTAAATAGGCCAAAATTACATGTTTTAGCTACTTACTAGGGTAATCTCCCCACCAGCCTTAACCTAGTTACCAACTGCTCAAATTGGGTCATAGTAAGTGCTCATCTCCTCAGCTTATCTCCTACTCTAGAGCTCAAAATATCAAACTACTCAATGTGTAAATGCATCAAGAATCAATCCAACTTTCCTATATCAAATAACTTTTTCATCCAAGTAACATACCATTTTGCCTATAAATTTAACCATGTAGCTTCATTTTACAAACTATTTTGTTCCATAGAATCATAACAATAATACCTTGACATCACATGAGCCTCACTCTCTTACTACATCACTTACCTACTATGATACACATATCTCTATACCTCTTTCATTCCTAGACATTTAACTTGGTTCTAATCAGTCAAAGAGTGATTCAACTATTGAACAACTTAGTCTAATCAATAAAATGACTTCTCAAATGATTAAAACTATACCAACCTCAATTTTATCATTACACCACTAGTCATCACTTTTGGTTCAACCTCCTCTATCATAAATCTCATCCCTCTCCCCAAAAGGGGGGCATCATTCCTACAATTTCTATTCTTACAGTTATCTAGTGTGCTTATCCAATCTCATAGATGGATACACCATGGTTCTTACACCTCTAGTAGTTATATTATTAGGTTCAATTTAGATCAGTCAAAATATATAGTGCTTCAAAATACATGGGTCACTTAGCATAGTCTTTACACCTCTAGTATTCATATTATCAAATTCAGCTTAGATTGGTCAAAATATATAGTGATTTAGATTACATAGGTCATTCAACATTACTTAGGACATTTAGAGGAACATACCTTTAGTTTATAGATACAAGAAATTAATTAGATATATAATGGTTTAGATTATATCCATACATAGTGACTTTGATATAGATTCAACCCAGATACTAGATTTTGGGGCATGTACATTACTACACATCTCATACATATAGCTTCATACAACATGACATAACTACAAGAGCAGATAACATATTATAGGCATAGTGTAAGGTACATTGTTTTGATCTCTAGTTTTGCACATGGGACATGGCACAATAGTTCATTTCACATGTGCTTATATAAATTTATAGACTATACATATGCATCACTCACATATTAGATTTGAGGGCATGACAAAAATGTTCATGTTCTTCACCATCCAAGATTATATAGATTGGAATGGCAAGACATGTCATTCTCTTCTTCAACATTTACCAAAGTTTTAGATTATGCCCAACTGTACCTAGGTTGTCACCAGGTTGGACTATACAATCATCTACAATGATTGGTCCATAACATTACCTAGACCTAGAATATACAAGTTTGTGTGGGATAGAGGGTAGACATTGATTTTAGACCTCTAAACACTTCTTAGTTCTAGTTAAAATTATTCAAAGTGGGGGCATGATAGATTTTATTGTTCATAACATACATATTCTATACACACATTCTAGATTACATGAGTTTATGTGGGATAGAGGGCAGACATTGGTTTTGGGCATTCGGTCATTTTTCATTTTTATTTAGATTTAGTATAAGGTGCATTTATTTCAAATATTCCTTCTTTCTCCAAGTACTAATCAGATTCAGTATAGGGGGAATCTATTTTAGGAATTCCTTCTTTCTCCAAGCACTATTCAAATTTAGTATAGGGGAATCCATTTTAGGAATTCCTTATTTTTCCAAGAACTATTCAATTCTCCATCCGCTTCTCTAGCTAGGAAGTTAGACCCTTTTTTAGCACACTTATCTCCACACAGGTAAGCTTAGATACACATATTTCTTTCTTTTACTCTAGTACTTCATTTCATTACATCACTAAATTAAAAGGTGAGAAAACATATACACCCTAAATTGGTCAAGCAACCACACATATCATATCTTTTCATAATCCTTTCATAGGAAACTCTGATTGGAGAATATGATCTTTGTTCACATTTAGTCATGTCTTTCATTTTAATCATCTTGGTCTTATTTCAGGCTTGAGTTACCATTTTACCTATTCCTAGTCATCCTGACCTTTTCAAATGATCATTCCACCTCAGCTATGTTAGGTTTTTCATGCCTATTCCATATCCCTAGTCCATATCCTATAGGATAGGAGCACTAGGATTGGACTATAGTGCTAGAACCTAGGGTGCCTAGTTTTTAGTGCTTCTATCCAAAGCCAAATTGAGCCTTAACATTTAGTTTCTTCTATTAGATGAGTCTTAACCCTTTTCTTTACCTCATCACTAAGTTTTCCAATGTTGACCAAATGCAAATAAATCTCTCAAATTCAAAATAATGAGTCTCCTATATAAATGACTACACAAGGATTTTATATCTAGCACTTACTATTTTGGCACATTAAACATAATAAAAATCAATCAATAGTATAGCTCAATATTCTGCATCACACATGGACTTGCATGGTTGATCAAGGAAAAACCTAGGTGAAAGTCATTCTTACATCTATCATGCACATTGATTATACATGTTCTCTAAGGGATAACTACATTTGATCTAAGACCCTAGTTTGAGAGTTAATGTAGGTAGCTATTAAGACAATAAGGGTTCTAGAACAAGCAGTCATTCTTCCCCTAACCCAAATTTTCCCCCTTTTTTATTTTTTTGTATTCATTGTTTGCATGTGTGTATATGGATATAGGTTTTGGATATTAAAATATACCTACAATGAGCTGTGGTTATTTCCAACCCTCAAAATTTGGTACACAAGCTCACATAGACCTAACAAACAAAACCCAAAAAAAATAGATCTCAAGGATGAAAACATTGGGGAAGGACTAAAGTGATAGACACTAAGGTATCCTATTTTATCACTCCTATCCAAATAAAAAAATAAATCTAGATTTATATTCTTGATAGTGCCTCAGTCCTAAACCTCAATTACTAGCCCTTGGATCAATTGTTTCAAATCGATTTTAGATAAGTTTATTATTCTTCCTCTTGTAAAATTACCTATTAAAAATTTATATTTTTTCCCATTAAACTAGATTTTTCCTATTGCTCTAAACCTTTATTATTTAGAATATAAACACTATATTCCCAAAAATAATAAAACATCTTGGCATCTTTCTTCAACATATCATTAAATGGTCTTATAATATCTATAAAACCATAAATAAAATTTCTTACAAAGTTAATTTTCCCAAAGAAAGATTTCAATTCTTTCCTATTATTATGGGGTTCTATCTTGGATATAACATCTATTCTATCAGGGTCTTTAGAAATCCCCTCTTTAGTTACAACATGTCCTAAATTTTTTCCCTCAATAAGATAGAAAATACTCTTCTTGGGATTGAGAAAAATTTCATACCTTCTACACCTTTCAAATACCTATTACAAGTATATGATGTGATCCTCCATTTTCTTGGAAAACATAGTTAGGTAATCCATATAAATTATAATTCACTTACCTATCAGCCCCTAAAAACTATGGTCCATAGCTCTTTGGAAAGTTGCACCTACATTTATTATCCCAAAGGGCATCCTTTTGTAGGCAAAAGTGCCCCAATTAATTATGAATGTAGTATTTAATTTGTCTTCCTTGTTCATAAGCACTTGGTTATATCATGAAAAACTATCAAGAAAAATAATCATGGCTGAACCACTAACAATTTAAACAACTTGCTCAAGTGAATGCAAAAGATAACATCTTTTTTAGAAGCTCTATTCAGATTTATAAAGTCTAGGCACAATCTAATTTCCCCATTATTCTTCTTGATTAGTAATAATTTAACTACCCAAGTGGAGTGTTTAATGGGAAACACTATTTTGGCATCTAGTGACTTCTTTACCTCTTTATATATCAAGGGTTCCAACACAACGTTGACAGGTCTTTATTTTTTCCTAAAAGGATTGTAGGTTTATTTTAGAGGTATGGTATGGCTTATGAATCTAGGATAAAAGAAATTTAAGTCTTCATATGACCATAATATAATGTCCTTATACTTGGAAAAAACTCTTTGTTTTTTCTCAATTCATCATTAGTATAGTTATACCAATATTGACTAGCTAGGGTTGACTTTATATTCCTAGGTCAATTACATTATAATCTTTCTCATTCACCTTTGGAACTTTGACATTTTTAGCTAGTTTGTCCACATCAAATAATATTTATAAGGAAATCATGCCATTGGGAATTTTATTGTCACTTAATTACATAATTTTTCCATCAATGTTGTATTTATCAAGATTATTTTCATTATCTTATGCTTTTGTCTAATTTTTGCTTTTTCTTAAGTGTGAAAAGAAGAAACTTGTTATGAAGGGTGTGTAGAAGAATACCTATTGAATTCAAACATGTTGAATATATAATTTTTGAGAAATCCTCTTTGACTAGGGAATAATGACCTGCAATAAGAAATCATTACCATACAACTTATTGGTTGGACAAGTAGTTGGGTGGATTTCCTGGGGCAAGCTAGATCCCAAATGCAAAAACTTTTTAAGAGGCTATTAATCCACCTATTTTTAACACTTAAGTTGAAATGATAAAAGAAATATACTTGCCTTAAATGACTATAAAACTGAAATAAAATACAAAAAATGACAACAAATTAATTAAGAAAATTAGATGCTTTACTAAGTTAACCAAAATAAAACAACAAGTTTGATTATACTAATGCTGAAAATTGGTTAAGGCAAAGTTGTGGTTTTGGGTTTGCTAATTTGATAAGGTTAAATAGAATGTTCTAGTTGGGGTTGATTGAGATAATAAAATGAGAGGTATGGATGGTTGAAAAAGATAAAAAAAGAAGTAACTAGGGTAACAAAAGGATGAGGGAACAAAGAGGGTGGAGGTGACAAAGGTGTAAAGAGGACAAAGAAGGTAAATGGAATTACAATGTCGAAGGTGGTAAATGAGGTCAATGGATGAAGATGAAAAGTGGATTAAAGGGTAAAGGTCAAGGTAATAAAATGAAGAACTTAAGTAAATAATTTAAAAATAAATAAGGTTACCTTGAGGCTTGTTGATGTGGTTGATATTATTGATGATGTGATGAAGGAATCCTATGGAAATTTTGATAGAGCTTCATTTCTTTAAATTATTTTTCTCCAAGATGTGGATGAATTTCAAAAGGATTACCTCCTTCAAATACCTTAAACAATATGTTAATAACCAGAGACTAACTTTTAACTTAACCTTAGGTGAAGGAAAGGGGGAGTATTTATAGCATTTATTGTCAAGAACCATGCCAAAAAATAGAATAGTAGAAGCATGGTGCTATTTACCATGTGGTTCATGAATGAATCAAAGATGAGGTTGGTGGGGATTCCCATTTGGATTGGTGAGTCTCCTACTTTGAACATGAGTCCAAGTTTGAATGGGAATCATGCGCATGGATCTAAATGAGTCTAAATACTTTTCACCACCCTTTATTGTCTTCATCCAAGAACTTAAGAGATGACACAAAAAATGTGGAACCATTTTCTATGTGGTGCATGAATTATTCAAAGATGAGGTTGGTGGGGATTCCCAATTAGGTTGGTGAGTCTCCTATTTGGGTTAGAAAGTCAAAAATAGGTGCCCTTTATCTTTCCCAAAGCACTAAATAGGTAGATATCTCATTTTGAAGGATAATTTCATGTTTAAAGGCAAAATAAATGTTTAATGCTGTCCCCTTAAGATGAAATTCACCATATTTAAAGGGGGCCCCTTGTGATGCTTAAATGAGGTCATTAAGTACTTTGGAAAAGGGTCCCAAATGGGGTATGATGTCCCACATTAAGACACCTCACTTATAAGCCATGCCACTTACCATATCACCTTCCATTACACTTACCATGTCACATTCCATATCACTTGCCATGTTACTTTCCATTTCACATGCCATGTTACTTGTCATGTCACATGTCATATCATCATGAATAGTGATAGTGGGTCCCATAGTGAATAGTACTTTTGAATAGCATTATGTGAATATAAGAATAGTGATTTAGTTAGGTTAAGAGGGTTTGGTTAGGGGTTAAGAAGTTTTAATGGGTCTTCAAGGGGTTCTGAGGCATTTAGTCATCAAAAAATGTAAGTTACAATTTTCTAGTGTCTACATTTTGCCCCTTTTTGTTATATAACTTTGAATTAACAAGATAAAAAAACAAAAATGAATCACTTGGTAAAAGATTAGGGTGATGAAGTATGGTAGGATATGTTCCCCCTCAAATTGAGAGTCGATAAGGAAAGGCTAAATCAGGTATAAGTTTGATAAGTAGATGGTGGGGAGGCACTAGGTGGTGTGACAAGGTAGCTGGGCATATGAAATGTTAATGGGTTCAAAAAATATGACTAAGAGTGAGAGTCAAGATTATTTAAAGACTAAAGCTAATCATTTTGATAAAAATAGAGTGAGGTTCTAAATGGACATATAATAGGGTAACCGGTCCATAATGTTAGTCATAGTTGATCGGATTAAGCCTATCGAGTCATCTAAACAAGGTTGGTGTTTGTTCACAGGTATCCAAGGTAGGAAGTACTCCTGTAAAACAATAAAAATGGTATGGTTTCACATGAGGTGGGGTGTAAAAAGTGCAACATGGTAGGTGTAGTCAGTGCAGTCAAAAGGACCAAGGCAAGGTCATCACAAAATGTGCAAAGAGGTTGGGTCAAAAATGGCTAATGTCAAGGTAGATGTGTGCAAGTGGGTTGGTTTGTTGGAATGGGGTGGTCAAGTGAACTATATATACCTTAGGTGAGTGGATACTACCTACATAGTTCCATGGACATAATATCCAAAATGAACTTCAAGCCTAATGCAGTTCTTCTAAGGTGGGGAGTGTTCGTTAACTTGGTTACCCCAATTTGATATCATGAAGTTAGGTCCGGTTGAATGACATTAGATAAAAATAATCTCTAAAGGGTGGAAAATATGGGTATCAAATATTTTTCTGATTGGCTTGGTAGAAATGGTGGATGAGATTACCTAGAATGCAATTAGATGATTGATTCAACTATGTAAAAGGAATTTGCAGCCATGGATAAGTAGGTTCAAGAATGAAATCAATGCCACCAATTTAAAAAATGGAGAAATATTATGTACCATGCTTTATAAAATCTATCACTACTCAAATTGCCACAGTGACCTGATGGGTTCTTTCATCACCAGCCAAATAAGCTAACATTGTGCACACTCCACAAAAATGTCATTAACAAGCTATGGAAGGGTATTATTCAATGATTCAGGGAAGAAAAGTAGTAGAGTGGGTAAATGAGAAGTGGAAAATATTTTAACCCTTGACCCTTGAGCCAATGGGGCCCTAAAATATATAAGTGTTGAGTTTTTAGGGAATTCAGAAAAAGACTATGAGGGGTTTTGGAATATAGAGTGAGGTGAATAATAATAATATTTATTAAATGAGGGAGTAGGTTGAAAAAGGAAGGAAAATAAATGGTTTAAATGGAAAATTGAGAGGAAAAATAGAAGAAAGATGTAGAAAGATAGACATATTGGGGAGTTGAAAAGGAAGGTGGGAAAAATAGGCTCAAAGAAAAAATAGTTTAGTAGAAGAGGTGACTTTTAGAAATGGTTACTAGGTGGAATAAGATTAAAGAACATGGCTATTATGGTGCATAGGAGGATGTAGGATAGGTAGGGAGAATCAAGGGAAATTATTGGTTGGGAGGTAGGTCATGTGAGAGGGTATAGCTAACATCCACATGTAGGTACCCAAAATCTTCTAGTTGAAGGTGGTTTTAGTTTTGATTCTAACATCTTCAAAGGTTGGAGTAAAAGGGGTTTGAAATAGGCAAGACCAGAGGGGGTGGGGAAGGAATATTCATGCCGATGGCTTATCAATGCTCAAAATTGCTTCTTGGTTATATGAGCCTATAGGTTTGGCCAATTGTGTTATAGAGCTATAGGATCAGTATATATGTTAGAGTAAACCAAAGTTGAATGGAAGACTTGCAAGGCCATAACATGCTATGTTGTGATCATATAAGAGTAAAATGAGTAGAGGGTTTAAAAGGGAAGAAGGTGATAGGTAGGTTGAAGGGAGTAGATATAGAGGGACAAAAAAGAGGATCTAGGCTCAACATGCAAAATCATTAAAGGAAGAAAGGGATGCATCTGAAGTAATGAACTTAACTAGATTTCATGCATTTAGGAAAGGGCATGGAATACACAAAGAAATAGACAAGGAGATGTATGCAAAAGTAGTACAATTGATGACTGCACTCTGATTAGTTAAAGGTTGAATGGGATAAAATAAGGGAGATCTAACAAGGGATGAGGTGAAGGAAGACTAGGAGATGGATGAAGAGATAGGTATAAAAAATAATGAGGTCATAGATAAATATGAAGGTGGAGAAGGATGGAAGGATCCAGGCATGGACATATAGGTCAATAAGAACAAGGAATATCATCAAAGGAGATGATAAAAATGAAATGAAATGGAGAAAAAAGAAGAAAAATAAAAGGTAGAAGATGGGGGTTGAGAGATGCACTAAAGAATGATAGATTGGAGAATTAAAAAGGATGAGGAGAGAAGTGTAATAGTCATGAAGGGTAAGGGGAGGATGAGAAATATGGGAGGCCATGAAAGGTTTGAAAAAAAAATACCAAGGAGAAAATATTTTGGTGATGAAAATGAAAAACAAGGAGATACATAGAAGAAAAGGAAATAGGAGAAGAAAGGAGTGAAATGAGGACACAAATATGATAATAGGAGAGTGAATAAGTAGGTGGTATCTTGACTAAGTAAGCATGGATTATGATAAGCAAGGAGAGGAATAATGAAGCAAAGCAGATGGTGGTTTTAAAGATGAGAAAAGGATGGAAAATGAGAAAGGGATTAAGAAAAAAAAGGGAAGTGAAGAATGGGTGAATAAGAGGATGAAGAGATAAGGTATGCATCAATCATCTTGTTAGAAGAGGTTGACAAGTCGAAAAGGGGTGAGGTGGTGAAGAAATAGGGGAACACAATGAAAGGGCATGAAATGAAAATAAGGGATGAATATCAGAGTTGATAAGAATACAAAATAAGAATTGAAGCAGGGATATAAAGCATGGATACTCATATAGATGCAAAAGACAAGTGAGTACCAAGAGGAATGAAAAAGGCAAAAACAAAGAACTGATAAGAAGAAAAAGGGAAATTATGGAAGGCTTCTCAAAGGATAAATACCTAGGTAGAAACTAGTTGTGGAGGAAAAAAAGAAGACAAATAGGATGAAAGGATGAAAATAAATCAAACAAGAAGAATGGAAAATGAGAAAGGTGGGAAAAGTGGTGAAATGATAGAGAATGGTGGTATACATAAAGAAAAAGTGCAACAACATTAGAAACAAAAAGCTTGAAAGATGCACAGTATGATGTGGAATTGATGAGGAAAAGAGAGTGATAAAGAGGGTACAAAAAATAACCAAGGGTGAGGGGAGATGATGAGGACGGTGAAAGAAGATAAAGGGGATAAAGGGCAAGGTTGGTAATAAGTGAAGAGAGGGACAAAAAACATGAAACGTGGGTGAGAGAGTGAATTGTGGAGCATGCACAAGGAAAGGTGATGGGGAGATTAGTGAAGTAGAGTAGGTGGTAGTTTTATGAGAGATAAGAGGGGCCAATGAAGAAGGATATCAATCCTTGTGTTAAAATTTATTGACAAGCTAACAGGAGGGAGGTGGTTAAGATATAGGTAAATAAGTTGAGGAAGATATTTTATGTGAGAAGGGAAAACAAAATAAAGGATGCAGCTGAGTTAACCTCAATAAATAAAAACTATCTACATAGTCCAAAAATACCTCAATCTAATGTAGTTATCCCAATAATTGGGGAAAAATAAAGTATTAGGTGATGTTAAAATACAAGGATGTTAGGAAAAATCCAAATCTTCCCTGATATAGGACACCCTATGCAAGAGGAAGTTGTTAGAAATAAAAGTTAATGAGAAGGAAAAGGGGAGGGTAATTAGTTTTTAGTAGACAAACTACCCTTAGAAGTCAAACAACACCTACATAGTCGATGAACATCATGCCAATGTAGTTTAACAAGGTTTGGGTGAGTGGCGTTCAAATTGGCTGCCCCAATTTGATAGACCATATGGGTTAGTTTGGGCTAATGGAGAAGGTTTTGTAAAACAATGATTTTGGGTTTTAGTGAAGGTGATGGTGAAAGTGTATGATGTAGATTAGTGAATAATAACCATAATGATCCCATATTTAGTAGGATGAGAGGCACAAATGGGTAAGGTAGGATAAATAAGAAGGGAACATAGTGCTAAGTACCACAAATGACCTTCAATGGAACTAATCCAAAGAAGAGGTATCATTGTAAGGAGGTTTCACCTTCTAAAATTATGTGAAGGTATAAGCATAGTGCTAGTAGCTATCATGATGAGCTAAGTTTTAGGAGGTGGGTGTCTATCAACATCTACATAGTCATGTTGGCAAAAGATCATCATCAATATGAGCCAAGTTTTAAGGGTAGTAATGAATTGATGACTTGAAAATAATTTATTTGATGATCAAGTAGATTTTACAAGGTATAAAATTGGTAAGGTAGTAAGTGATATAGGATGGATTGTGCCTAACCAAAGAACTGCATGGGTAGGCTAGATGAAAGGCATCCATGTCTACATCTTCTATCCTAGTTCCTTGGAATTGATGACTTGGGGTTCCACTAGGTCAGGCCTAACCAACAAGAAGCTACATGGCCCAAGATATTGGTTATATAGTTAGAGAAGGTGATTATTCCTTCTCTATGGATGAACTTTTAGCTAGCACAAAATAAAAAAATATTATGTTTGAGTAGGTACTACTATGATTGGGGTATGATGTTTAAAGCATGTGGTAATTAGATGGTAGTAATAAAAGGGTAGAGGGGATAGGAAGGTGAATGTATTATTGTGAATTTATGGTGGCCTACCTATGATGGAAGAGTTTTTATAATTATAAGGGTTTAAAATCTACCATTACCAACAATAGTAGTAATTTTGGAGGCATCACTATTATGGTATCACATGGCTATAAGCCAATTTATGTCAATCGAGGTAAAGGTGACAATGATTAGGCCCACAAGGTTCACAAGATGCAAGAAAATCAAAGACATTAGATACAAGTTAGATGACAAGGGTGACAAAGGGAAATCATGATGGCACATGATAAATTTATTGAAATGGATAGGTGGACCAAGGGGCACGTGTGTACATAAAAGGCAAGTAGATAAGATCATTTCAAGGGGGAAGACTATTCAAGGGAATAAATGACATCATAGGACCTTCCCCATAGATGGAATGGAGAATCATGTCGGTGAGGAAGAATGGTCAAGTATTCTATTTAAAGAATCATGATAAGGATGAATGTATATCATTGAGTTACTTATTTTTTTAGGTTATAGAGAATGCAGATAACTACAATAGGTTGAAGATGGTGAATAATGGGAACAATAGTGGAGATAATCAATAACTCTCATGACCTAAAATAATCAATATGGTGAATGTGTAGATGTACCAGATACTACATGTAATGGTGATAGTGGAAGTACTGCTAGATCAACAACAAGAGGAAAGGCACCCACGGCCCAAGCTTGAGCCTAAAATCTTACCTCTACAAAAATGAAGAAGGAAATAATTTCACTACAAAAGATGTAGGGCTGGAGAACATGACCATCAACCTGTCTATGGAAGGAACCCTCATTATCAAAGGGGATGTGTGCTAAGGCAACAACCAATGGTACCTATGTGAGTAGAACAACTAGAATAGAGGGGTGCAATGGTTGTGATAGGTGAGTGGGGTGAGACACCTAGATAAAAATATGATTATCATCTTATGGGGATGAATTAAAAATAGGAGAACAAAGTACACCCTTTGGCAACCACTGGGACAAGAAATGCTATAGATGTTAGTTTAGGGAGCAATCACATAAAAGGATGGATAAACACAAATCTAGAGTCACTAGAAAATCAACCAAAATGCTTAGGTAGGAAAATAATATATGTAGGAGACTTATGTGAAGTGTGGATAGTCTGATAACTTAGTATGTGCCATGTGACTTCTCACACCCTAAAAAAAATATTGCACATTTTATTATGTAAAAAATGTGTTGGATGTCGCTAGTCGAATGTTATCATGCTTAAGGTTGAGTGAATACTTATGAATGTTATGGTTATGGTTATGATTTGTATGTTTATGGTTTTTTTAATCTCATTTAATGTAAAAAGAATGATTATTGTTTTTTCAACACTAGATGGTAAAATTTGTGATGAAAACATCAACCGAGTATATTAAGAATAGGGCACGATGCTTTTTTTTTGACAAAAACTAAAAATAGAACTAATATGGGATTGGATTAATGAATGTAAACCCTTCAAATATTGTGCATGAGTAGTTGTTAGTAGATAAAAAAGGTTTCTTGATCACAAGATGTCAAGTAAGCTCTAAATCCCTTGATTTATAGATAGTCTAAAGGGAAGATGGGTGATGCGTGTTGTGAAGGGTAATGGGTGATATGTATGATAACCTCATGTGAATTAGTTTGTCCCTTTTATAGGTGACCTAAGAATGGTAATAGACAAGTCCATGTCATATACCGAATGTAGACTAATCAATGGGAGAAGTCTATATGTGAAAGCTAATTACAACTTCTAACTTACTATGCTTTTTGAGAGTCAATTGCAGATTTCAAGATAATTTAGAATTTGCTTTGATTGTGATAGTGGGTATTTTTATTTATTGTTGTGTGTGGGAAGCTGATCGATGTGGGAATATTCTAAGGAATTTCTCTTCTTTTGATAAAGTTAACTTAGCCATCCTTTAAGGGAGTGGTCTAAGTTTAGTGGCTTTGTTTAATTCTCTTGATAGTTATCCTTTAAGGGTGCAATCTACCTTATATTTAACAATTTTTATTTTGTTTTTGAGTAGTTGTCCTTCAAGGGAGTAGTCTACAATGCTTAATATATTGACCCAAGTAATATTTTGGTATTCAAATTATTTTTGGATGTGATTTTTTTAGACATGGACAAGTCTAATTAGGTTCGAAGGTTTACCTTTATGAGGGAAAAATTTTAACACAAAAAGGTTAATGATATGAAAAGGTATGGTTTTTTTAAGAGACAAATACCATGGGATTCCATCTTGCTAGAGATGAGAAGTATCCATGAGAACCATGCTATGGGTAGAACTGTGGTACCCATATTTAGGATGAGGCTCTGACTATGATAGTTAATCACATGGTTATATATTGTAATCAATTATCCTCAAAAGGAGAGGAGAAAGATGGGTGACGGTTAAAATCTCATAATCAAGGGATGAGCTTAAGCTAGAAAAAAAGTGAGCTTGATCCTTATTTAAAAAAAATAGATGCAAATGTGAAGCATTGAGGGGATCAAGGTATGGTTTGAATTTGAGAGAGGATAAATGATAAGCTCCTGATCCATACTTATGGGTAATGATGTAGGGTCCAAGCCAATTGAAAACAAACTTGCCTTGCTTACTCTTCTCCATGTTGGTCACATGTCAGTTTTCCTTTAGGACAAGGTCTTTGATATTAAATTCCCATTGTTTGAGGTGATTTTTATAATAATATTTGATATGATCTTGATAGATATGGAGGTGGGTGAGGGCTACTAAATGATGCTCATCAAGTAGATCAAGTTGAGCTAAATGATGTTGATAAAAACCTTCCTAAAAAATGAGTTCTTGTAAATATATGTGAAGAGAAGGGATTTAGAATTCAAGAAGCAAGACTGCCTCTACTTTTAAGACTAGAGAGAAAGGGGTAGCACTCATAGAGGTTCGAATGCTAGTGTGATAGACCCATAAAGTAAATGGGATATGTAAGTGCCAATTTAGACTTGAAATACTAGCAACTTTGGTTAGTATTTCATGAGGGTTTTATTATAGGCTTCTACCCATCCATGTGCTTATGGTTGGTAAGGTGAGGAAAAGCTTAAATTGATGCCAAATGCATCACATAAACCTTGGAATTGATTATTTTTGAAGGATTTACCATTATCAGTGATGATCTTGTGAGGAATGCTAAAGTGGTAGATGATATGATGGTTGATAAAGTCAACAATATTCTCTGCTTTAATCAAGATAAGAGGAATACCTTCTACCCACTTGGTGAAGTATTTGATGGTTGTGATGATGGATTTATGATACTATGAATAATGGGGATTAATTTCCCTAATGAGATCGAACCCCCATTGAAAGAAAGGCTAAAAATCCCTAGATACCTAAAGGATATTATATTGTGCATGATGTAAATTGGAGTGTTGTTCAAATTTAACACACCTTTTTACATAATCAAAATAGCCTTGGTTGAGGTTGGGCCAATAGTAGCCAAGGTGAAGGATACATTTAGCGACTACTAGGCCACTAAAGTGCCCCCCACATATGTCATCATGTGTTTCCTTGATAAAATGGGAAGCTTTATGACAGTATAAATAATGAAGAAAGAGACCATCTAAACCAAATTTGTAAATAATTCCCCTTAGTATTGTGTAATGAGAGGTATTTTGAATAAAGTCTCTTTGGGCATTCCTATAGAGGTTGAGAGGAATGATACCTAGGTTGAGGTAGTTAAGAGTTTGGTCATACCAAATGTTAGGTGGGGATTCCTCGAAATTACAAATGGTAGGGAATTCGGATTGGCTAGAAGAGGGTGTGGTAAAGTGATGAATGGTGACAAATATTTTGGAATTGGAAGGCTAAGAAGGGATCTAGAAATCAAGGTAGGCCATTATATTTGTGAATTTATTGGTAGGTTGAGGAATGGATTGGACTAGATAATGTTATAATGATGTTAAGAGTTTGTCAACTAAAATTTTATATTTTTACAAGACATAATTCTTACATTGATAGGATCCATTGACCTATTTGACCACAAGCTGGGAATCACCAAAGATGTGGTTTTCTTAATTCCCAAAGTTAGAGTAGTGTAGAGACCTATCACTAGGGCTTCATACTCAGCCATATTATTGCTCCATTCAAAGTCAAGTTTAAAGGTGAGAGTAAGGAGTTCAACATCAAGAGGAATGAGAATAAATATGGTACCCCCTCCTTGTTGACACTTCAAGCCATTGAAGAACATGGTAATTTGGTATGTTATGCCATCTTCTTGGAAAAGAGTCATGATAGACTCATCTAGAAAGGTAAGAGGAAGTGGTTGGTTATTTGGTCAAGGAGCTTTAGCCAATTGGTTGACAATGACATACCCTTTAATTAAATTTTAATAGAGGAATTCAAGGTCAATTTTAGCTAGGAACATGAGCCAACTTAGCTATACTCTAATTTTGGTATGGTTTAGAGTGCATGTACTTGAGTGGGTCAACATTAGTGATGACATAGGTTTTATGGTTAAGAAGGTAGTGGTAGAGTTTGGTGGCCATGAAGGTAAATGCTAAGTAGAGTTTCTTAGTATGTCTATACTGAGTTTCATATTATAAAAGCATACGGTTAATGAAGTATATGGCTTGCTCTTTGTGTTGTTCATCTATATGAGCCAACATTGACCCTAGGGAATGGTCATTGGTAGAGATATATAGGTAAAAAGGGTGGTCATCCTTAAGAAGGGTGAGGATAGGTGGTGATAAAAATTACTAATTGAGTGAATCAAAGGCCTTTTGATAATTATTATTCCATTTGAAAGAGACATCCTTATTAAGAAAGTGATGGAAACGTTAAAATTGATCTGAAAGTTGGGAAATAAAATGGTGAATGGATTGAATTTTTCCCTCCAGATTATAGAGCTGCTTAACATTGGTTGAAGGAGACATGTTCCAAAATTTATCTAACTTTAGCATGGTTTACTTCAATTCCATGAAGAGAGATGATAAAGCAAAGATGCTTTCCTGAAAGGACCCCAAAAATGCATTTCTTGGGATTAAGATGAACATGATAATGGATGAGGCATTCAAATATGATCATGAGAATAGTCAAGTGATCTTTTTGGAGTTTTGATTTGTTGAGCAGGTCATTCACATAATATTTTATAGTCTTATGCATGATATCATGGAAGATATAAGTCATGGCACATTGGTAGGTTGCACTAGCATTATTTAACTCGAAAGGTATAACTCTATCATAAAAATTTACCCAAGGGGTGGTAAAGGTAGTTTTATATTGATCTTTAGGAGCAATCAAGATTTGATTATAACCCAAAAATCTATCGATGAGAGATAACATCTCATGGCTAACTATAAGATCAACAAGCTGGTCAATTCTAGGTAGAGGAAAGTCATCTTTGAGGCAAGCAAGGTTAAGGTCATAAAATTCCACACAAATTCATTGATGCCTAGTGACTTTGGTGATAGGTATGATATTTGAGACCCATTAGGGGTAGTAAATGGGTTGAATGACATTTATAGATAGGAGACATTGAAGCTCTTCTTTGATGAGAAGGGATATGCGATGATGCATGCATTAGAGTTTCTATTTAATAGGCTTAGCATCATGATGAGTGACTACATTATGGTTAGCAAGGGTGGGGTCAATCCTAGGCATATCACTATAAGACAAAGCAAATTCTATTTTGTGGTCTTAGAGGAAAGAGAAGCCTCAGAGTTCCTCAACATTTAGTGACTGGCCCAATTTGATCATGTGGGGGTTATCCAGAGTACCCAAGTTGATATCTATGGTGGATTCATTTGACATGGTCAAGGCCTTAGGAGGAAGGGATTTATGGATAGAATAATCCCCCATATTAAGATAGGTAATAATAGAATCATCATCTTGATGTTAGATGGTGTTGATGGTATGATAATTGTTCTCTACCATTTCAAGGTGTATGAGTGGAAGGAATTTCGTTTGGCCACCCTTTTGGTAGATGAGAGGACTCAAACTAATGGTATCAACTCTAAAAGTAGAGATGATGTCAAGATCTTCAAGTGGCGAAAGTGGTTGGGTTGGTGAGGATGGGATATCTTCCTCTATGGTGGTAATGGGTTTGGGTGAATTAGTGGGTTCTTCAAGTGGTTCATACCCAAGGCCAAATGACTTATGAAGTTACAAAGTTTTTCTATGGGGTAATTGAAGCGGCCCTTATTCATAGTGACCAAGGCCAAATCCTTTCCAAGCACATCTATGAAGATACAACTTGGTAAACTTTGGTTTGTTATGATAGGAAAAGTGAGAGGTAAATGGTTGGATAGATGAAGTAGTGATAGGGTCTAGAAGTGGTCTATCAAGTCCCCCATAAATGAATTTTTTTTGATGGTTAGGGATCCTAAAGTGGATGATGGTTCCAATGTTAAGGTCATAATAAGGTTCATGTATAAGATTGCCATATTTTTGAGGACTAGTGAAAGAATCTAGGGCTAAGAGTCTATATTACCCTAGGGAAAGATGTTGGAATATGGTTGCCATGGGGTTCTCTATAGGAATTTGGGAAGAAGGGATAGACGAGCTAGTAATAGCTTCATCAACATTTAGTGTGGAAATGTCATGATGTTTGGTTGGTGAGGTTTTGTCATTAGTAGATAGTTGTGAGGTGGATGAAGGAAGAAGAAGGATGTCATTAGGTCTATATGTCATATTAAAAGATGTGAAATAACTAGGGTCAACTGGAATAGTCACAAATTACCCTTCATGCTCAAATTTAACACATCAATGTAAGGTGGAAGGGACAAAACTCATGGCATGAATCTAAGGGTTCTCGAGTAAAACATTGTATTGGAATTCTCCTTCTACAACATATAAAAGTTAGAGAATGGTACGGGGCCCTACATAGATATGGAGGATAACTATGTCCAAGGTAATAGCCATGGTATCATTGAAAGAATGAAGGACCGATGTGATTTTAGACATGATGTTTATGGGTAAGTATAGTTGGTCATAGGTTTGGGAGGAGATAATATTAATGCTGGATCCTCCATTAATCATCACCCTTTTATGTAGGTTTGATTAATGTATGTCATAATGAAGAGGGGGGATCGAGATCCTTTGAATGAATAGAAGGTATTTCTAAATATTTAAAGGTGACAAGGTTAGAAGTTTGAAGGGCACCAACAAAGGTGGCTAGAGGTTAAGGGTCATTAGGTTAGACCTCAGTAGATTTAAAGGATTTTAAAAGTGCTTAGCAGTGATGGGGGGAGGTATAAATTAACTCATATAAGCTCATTTTTACTAGAGTTTAGTGAAGCTACTTGAGGATAGATTTTCAGATGGATATGACATATGGGTTAGGGTATGGAGTGTTAGATGGGGAGGCACCTAAGATAGACACCTTGGGTTTGTTTAAATATAGAGATGGTTGGGTATTGTTTATTTGGGAGTTTGGGGAGGGGTAAGTCTAAGGAATTTCTACCTTAGCCTTCCCTTTATCCTTTTATTGGGCCCAAGATCAGATAACCATGTGAATAGTGTGGATAAGGGGGTTTTCTAGATTGGGTGATTGCTTTGGTTCCTCCTCTTTACTTTTGGGTGATACTAAAGATTGGATGGGTTGAGTTGGTGGTTGGATTGGCAATGGGAATGAAGGAGGTTTGTTTGATAATAGATCATCATTTTAATATAGGCTATGAATAAGTACTTAGAGAGCTTTACAATTTTTTATTTCATGTCCTAGTGCCCTATGGTATGTACATATAAAGTTATCATTGAACCAAGAGGGTTTGGTACATGAAGGGTTAAAGGGTTTGATGGGTGGTAAGCTCAAGGAAGAAGTTTTTAATAATAATTGGGAAATGGTTAGGTAAGATTTGGCTAAAGGTGGTAAAGCTTTAGTAGTATTTGTTTTGGGTGTTGAAGTAGAAGGTTGTTTGGGCATAGGTTTGGTGGTAGGTGTATTGGATAAAGTTGTATGCTTGGTTTATGGTTTTGGTTTAGTCAAGATGGTTGATGAGATGGAGGTAGAGGAAGGCAAGGTAGGTAACTTAGGAATTATTGGTGTAGTGAAGAAAGTTGTCTTAGAAATAAAGTATGAAGGTGTGACCAATAAAGGTGGTGGGGTTTTGGTAAAAATGATGGAATTCATGTTCAAGGTAGAGGGATGAGGATACAAAATGGAAGGCAAGGTTGAGGGAGGTAAAATTTGGGGTTTTGGGCCTTTTGGTGGTTTTTCTTCTTTGGTTGTTTTAGTTGTTAGTTTTGGAGGGGATTTGGTCACTTTAGTTGTCTTGGTTGGTTTAGGTGTTTGATGGTCAATTAATTTGAAGGAGGTTTCAGTTGGTTGGGTTGAGGTTTTAGTTGGTTTAGAAGGGCTAGGTTGGTCTACTAAAGAAGGGGTTAGAATTTATAGTTTGGTTCCCTTACTTTGTCTTGACCTCTGACAAAAGGTTTCAAAATTAGAGGTTGGGTGGATGAAGTCATCTTCTCTTGTGAGATAGCTTCTAAAGAGGGGGTGGATGGTTCTAAGATAGGGAAGGTAGGTGTGGTATCCTCCAATGGAGGTGTGGGTATGGTGGCTTCCTTTGTTTAGTTGTTTAAAGGAATAAAAGGTGGGTTTTTTTCTTCTATTAGGGGAATGTCGAAAGAGGTAGTTAAGGTACTGTTGTATTTAAAAATGGGTTCATCAATAACCACATTAATAGTATGTGCCTCATGAGATGGGTCTAGTTTATTGTCATGGTAAGGGGTAAACAGAGTATGATTAGGAAAAGGCTTGTATAATATGTCAAGGGCTTGGTTTGGTAGTGCATTGGGATTATCCAACGTAAGCTCCCCCTTGTGAATGAGGGATTGGACAAGGCATTTAAAGGTGTTGCATCCATTTATGTCATGTATTATGACTTGGTTAAAGGTGTAATGGTAATTCTCATTATACCAACTTGGTATAGGGCGAGAAGCATCAAATTATTGGGTTAGTTTTGTTAAGCACAAGCTTATACTGAGAGGGGGGGGTGAATCAATATAATAAATATTTTTTCTTTCAAATATTAATCTTAAATCCAAAACCTTAAATTACTCTGCAATTAATTTATTCAAAGCAATAAAAGAATACAATGCAAAACCACACAATGCAAATAGACATGGATTTGCATGGAAACCATTTTAGGAGAAAACCATATAGAAATTCTCTTAATATAATTTTCAAATATTTATAGGCACCAATCTATAGGAGACACCAATCCCCAATTATAATTTGTGGGCACCAATCCATAGGATCACCAACCCCTTCCACTAAGCACCAACTCAACTTTAATTCATGATCACTAACTCATAGGAGCACCAACCCCTTACAAAATTCTTCTTACCACTATAGATCTACTATTAACTCAATGAATTATGGAACCCTTCTTTTCTCTCTTTCTTCTTTCAATGATTTTTAATGCATTTTTAGCCCTTCACTCACACTTCTCATAGACTTGAATGATATGAAATATATTTCAAAAGCTTATTCAACTTTTTTTTAAAAATCCACTCATCTATCCTTTTATAGCCTTTGCTACCTTTTCCCAAGAGGGGCATCCATTCCAAGAGACACCTCTTCACCAAAATATGTGACCATTGACATTTCCATCAACATTTCCATTAACAATTTTATTAACATTTCCATCGACATTTATATTCACTTTTGACAACAATTCCATTCACTTCTAGCAATACTTCCATTCACTTCTAACAACAATTCTATTCACTTCCAACAAAAATTTTATTCACTTCCAAACACTTCCATTTACTTCCAACAAAAATTCCATTTGACATTTCCATTCATATCTATTACAATTCCTTTGACATCAATGACAATTAATCCAACAATCTCCACCTTTGTCATTGATGACAACATTCCAAAAAGATCTTCTTTTCTGCAACTCCCCATCTTCTTTTCTACAACTCCCCATACTACCATTCTCCCCCTTTAACATCAATGGAAATGGGTCATTCAAGGATCTACATTTTTTTTTAGCTCCCCCTTAACCAATGCTTCTCTTGATTTTTAATGAGTAGAAGAAAAAAATATTACTCCCAACTTCTGTCATAGGTACTCAAATGTTTCCTTTAAAAGTGGCATAGTGAAGATATCTACCATCTGTTCAGATGTGGAAATATATTCCAATCTTACTTGTTGTTCTACCACCTGTTCTCTCAATAAATGATACTGTATATGGATATGATTAGTTATGGAATGCATAACTAGATTCTTCAAAATACTTATCACACTAGTATTATCATAAAATATGGAGATTAGATGATCATACTCTACTTTGATATCTTTCAAGGTTTGTTTCATCCATAGAACTTGTGTACAACATAGCACTACCACTATGTACTCTTCTTCTATTGTGGATAGAGATACAAAAATTTATTTCTTAGTCAACCATGATACTAGGCTATCTCAAAGAAAGAATGATCCTCCACTTGTACTTTTTATATCATCTACATAACCTGCCCAAATTTAATCAATGTAGGCTACCAATCTGAAGTCTTTACCTCTTGGGTACCACTACCCATAATCCAAGGTTCTCTTTAAATATCTGAATATATGTTTCACAACTTGCACATGTGTTTCTTTTGGAGTTGATTGAAATCATGTAACCATACCTACTACTTGCATGATATCTAGCCTAGATATTATCACATATAATAAATTCACAATCATTGATCTATAAAGAGTTTGATCAGTATTCAGAGATTCATCATCTTTTCTCAACTATGTACTTGTAGCCATAGGTGTGCTAACAGGGGCACACTGCTCCATATGTAATTTCTTCAACATATCCTTCACATACTTGCTTTGCGATATGAATATTCCTTTTTTAGATTGAGAGATTTGTAAACCAAGGAAAACTAATAACTCACCTAACATGGACATCTCAAATTCCTTTTACATATCTTCAACAAATCTCTTAGACATTTCTTCATTGTCTCCTCCAAATATCATATCATCTACATACACCACAACAATTAACTAGTGATCTCCTTCAGTTTTGATGTAAAGATTACTATCAACATATCCTTTCTTGAATCCTTGGTCTTTTAGGTATTTATCAAGCCTAGCATACCATGCTCTAGGAGCTTGTTTCAATTTGTATAAAGCCTCATTAAACTTATACACATAATCCTTATTTTTTGATAAGAGGAATCCTTCTGGCTATTCTCTGTAAACTTCCTCTTCTAGATTTCCATTTAAAAATGTTGTTTTAACATCCATTTGGTAGACTTTGAAATTTTTGAATACTAAAAATGTAATAAATATTCAAATTGCATCTAATCTAACAATAAGATCAAAAGTCTCTTCAAAATATACACCTTATACTTGAGCATACCCCTTACATACCAACCTTTCTTTATTTCAAGTGACTTGGCCATTTTCATTCAATTTGTTTTGAAAAATCCACTTAGTGCCAATCAGATTCTGATCCATTGGCCTAGGCACAAGTTCCCAAGTCTCATTCTTCTCAATTTGATCTAACTCTTCTTCCATTGATTTTACCCAATGTTTATCATGACTATATTCAAAAAAATTATTAGGCTCTACCTTGGATAACAAAGAGAAATTTACATGCTCAGGTATACTTACAATTCTTCTTCTAGTTTGCACCCTAGCATCAATGTTGCCAATGATCTGATTTTTAGCATGATTCTTTTGAACAAATTGAGATGATACTTTGGTGTCCTACCTTTCAGATTCACTCAATTTTTATATATTTTCTTTGTCCCCTTATTCTTCTACAATATTGGGTTTTTTAGAGGCTCTTCTAAAGGTTATTTTGCCTTTTGATTCATGATCTCATCTATTCTAACACTAGCGCTTTCTACGATAGTTTGTAGCCTTTTGTTATAACATCTATAGGCTTTGATTTTGATGGAGTAGCCAAGAAAAATTCATTCATAAGCTCTTAAGTCAAAATTTCCCAAGTTTTCTTCATTCTTATTGATAACACATTTACTTCTAAACACTTTTAAATGGTTGACTGAAGCTGGTCTTCCTTTTCACATTCATAAGGATTTTTGTCATTATTAACTCTAATTTACCCTCTATTTAAGATATATACTACTATATTAATTGCTTCACTCAGAATCTATCTGATAGCTTAGAGTCATTCAACATAGTTCTAACCATCTCTTAAATGGTTTGATTTTTCCTTTCCACCACTCCATTTTGTTGTGGAGTCCTTGCACTTGAGTATTGTCTCTTAATTATATGATCTTTGTAAAAATCAATGAATTCATTTGAAATAAACTCACCTCCTTGATCTAACCTTAGGAATTTTATTTTTAACTCTTTTTCATTTTCTACTAATGCCTTGAAAGCTTAAAAAAATTCAAATGCTTCTAATTTTTATTTTAGAAAGGTTACCCACGTCATTATAGTATAATCATTAATGAGAAACATAAAGTAGCTCTCACCTTGCATGCTTTTAGTTTTGGAAGGACCACAAAGATTTGTATGAATCAGCTCTAGTGGTTTTGTGGTCGAATATTCCTTTATTCTGAACCTTACTCTAGTTTGGTTTCTGTGTTGGCATTGCTTGCATAGAGTGCTTGAAGGTTTAATTATCTTGGGCATATCTTGTAGAGCCTATTTGTTGCTGATTTTCATGATATTATCAAAATTTATGTGCCCTAACCTTCTATGCCATAGCCAACTCTCTTCAACTTGACTTAGACAACATTTCTCTCGTCTCATTTCTTCAAGCATATAAAGGTTGTTTGTGGTTCTATGAGCATCTACAACTAATTCTATTATATGTGCCTTCCTTATTTCACATCCTTTAGAATAAAACTTAAGTGTGTGTCCTTAATCACACATTTGACTTACACTCAACGTTTCTTTCCTCTCATTTCTTCAAGCATGTATAGGTTGTTTGTGTTTCTATGAGCATCTGCAACTAATTCTCTTATATTTGCCTTCCTTATTTCACATCCTTTAGCATAAAACTTAAGTGTGTGTCCTTGATCACACATTTGACTTACACTCAAGATATTATGTTTTAATCTTTCAACATATAAAACATTTTCCATTTTTGTTTTACCATTATCAAGACTCAACGTACCTTTTTTGGTGATTTTTTTGTAGCATTATCACCAAATTTCACTATACCTTCATTCACTTTCTTCAATGAGATAAACTTACTTTTATCTCTGATCATATGTCTTAAACATCCACTATCAATGTACCACTACTGCCCTTCATCTCATGCATGAAATGCCATTTGAACAAGCATGGATTTTTCTTTATCTTGTTTAGCTTCCTCTAACTTCTTTTTCCAGATCTTTGTAGGTTCTTTTTTCTTTTCCTTTATATTTGAAGATTGTTTTATTTGTTTCCTATTTGGAGAATTTAAATCCACTTCTACAAAAACATGATATGTGTCCATAATTGTTGCAATTATAATAGATAATAGCATCCTCATTATAGTATGATAGGGGAGTAAATGAATTATAGTTTCTATTAAAGACTTTATGAATGCCTTTCCTTGTATTCCTTGCTTCATTATCTCTTGCTCACTTTTTGTAGTCTACCTTCTTATGACCGAAGTGATTACAATAAAATCAATAACCATGAAAGGAACTTCCAAACATGGTCACATTCATATAACTAGGAACATATGGTCTCTTGACAGTGTTTTCTTCTTTCCCCTTTTTATGCACAATGCTTGTCTTTATGGTGTTTTCTTCCTTCCTTATTTCATTCTTTGTAGGATCCTTGAGAATTTTTGCATAGCTTTTGGTCTTATTAGTATGTTCTTATTCATCTCCATAGCCAAGACTTGGGTTATTAAAAAGTGATCTCTGACGGTCTAGGATCTCATCTAAAACCTTAATGCTCTTTTCAAATTTTAGATTATTTGTATTTGCTCTCTCTAAGTATTTTTTCAAATCAATGATCTCAGTCTCACATTTCTTATATTCTTCTTATTTTATTTGTAGCTAACTTCTCAAATCTTCCTCAACTTGTTTAACTTTTTCAATATGATTTTTTAGATCAACAATTACCTTGTTTGATTCCTCAAGGACTTGTGATGTCTTCACTTTGAAGTGTTGATTCTCTTCTTCATATTTTTAGAGATATAACTTTAGTTTCCAATTCTTCTTCTTAAATGCTTTCATTTCTTCCAATGCACAAATAAGTTCTTCTTCAAGGCTCACTTCACCTTCTTCTTCCATGCCTTCATCTTCCTCCATAATATCTTTGCTGGTGGTGGCATTTTCTTTTGTAGCCATGAAAAAAATCTCTTCATTATCACTCTCAACATCACTTTCTTTGTTTTCTTTAGATTAGCTACTATACCTCTTGGAGTATAGGCTTTTCTTTTGTTTCTCAAATCTTTACTAGTCTTTTCTTGGCTTGAATCCCCTTTTGTACTTTGGTTTGTTTCCCTCATCATTGCTATTTCCTTTATTTGGACATTTGGCTAAAAAAAGACCAATTTTACCATAATTAAAGTACCTAAATGGTAAATTTCCTTTATATTTTCCTGATCCTTTCTTTAGCTTCCAAATGAATAGAGCTTCATTTTCATCTTCTTCACTACTTGAATTTTCACTTGATTCTGGTTCTTTGATCTTTTCTTTCTTTGAGACCTTGAATGATGCTTCCTTCTTTGACTATCTCTCAAATTCGGTTCTCATTTTCTATGCCGTAATAATCCATGGATCTCATCCATTTTAATCATGTTTAAATCCCTCATTTATTCAATGGTGGAGACCTTCACATCAAATCTCAATTGTAGAGATCTCAAGACTTTCTAAATGATCACATATTCTTCAAATTTTTCTGTAAGTCCTCAAATGTAATTAATAATCTCATAGACATGAAGAAGATACCTGACAATGTTTTCATCATTCTTCATTTTTAAACTTTCAAACTACCTCTGGTGGGTTTGGAGTTTTTCTTTTCTCACCTTACTATCACCTTCATAAATAGTGTTGAGTTTATCCCAAATCTCTTTTGTAGATTCACAATGCATAACCTTAACAAACTCATTTTTTGAAATCTTGCATAAGATTTCATTCATAGCTTTCAAATTGTTCTCACTGGCCTTTTTTTATGCTAGCATCCATTGGTGTAATTTGTGGCATTGTGTATCATATTACCACTTTTTACCAAATATCAAAACCTAGGGCCATCAAGTAAGTCTTCATCCTTATGCTCTAAAATACATAATTCATTCCATCAAACAAAGGAGCCTTGATAGTGGAGAAACCATCTAGCATTTGAGATCCTACCATATGTGCTTTCCAAGATCTACCTTCTAGCAGTTCTGCTAATACCGAAGGAACCAACTCTGATACCAATTGTTAGGCACAAACTTGTGAATCAATATAAGATAATTTATTTTATTTCAACTATTAATATTAAATCAAAAACCTTAAATTACTCCATAATTAATATATTCAAATCAATAAAAAATACAATGTAAAACCACACAATGTAAATAGACATAGATTTGTGTGGAAACCCTTTCAAGAGAAAACCACATAGAAATTCTCTTAATATAAATTTCAAATATTTTTAGGCACCAACCTATAGGAGACACCAATCCCCAATTACAATTTGTGGGCACCAACACACATGAGCACCAACCCCTTCCACCAAGCACCAACTCAGCTTTAATTCATGAGCACTAACTCATAGGAGCACTAACCCCTTACAAAATCCTTCTTACCACTATAGATCTGTTGTTAACTCAATGAATGATGGAACCCTTCTTTTCTCTCTTTCTTCTCTCAATGCTTTTTAATGCATTTTTGGCTCTTCTCCTATACTTATCTTAGACTTGAATGATATAAAATACATTTCAAGTGCTTATTCATCTTATTTTTTTATCCACTCATCTATCCTTTTATAGCCTTTGCTACTTTTTCCAAAGAGGGGCATCCATTCCAAGAGATGCCTCTTCACCAAAATATGTGACCATTGACATTTACGTTGACATTTCCATCGACAATTCCATTAACATTTTTGTCAATATTTTTGTTCACTTTTGACAACAATCCTATTCTCTTCTAGCAATACTTTCATTCACTTCTGGCAATAATTTCATTCACTTCTAGCAACAATTCTATTCACTTCTGAACACTTCCATTTACTTCCAACAATAATTCCATTTGACATTTCCATTCATATCCGTTATAATTCCTTTGACATCAATGAAAATTATTCCAACAAGTTTAACTAGTATAAGTTGTATGATATTGGATTTTATTTAATTTTATACAATATAAGGATAAGGCTCCCCAATTGGAGTTAATTGATTATGATTATTCCAAGTTTGGTTACTTTGGTTTTAGTTTGAATAATTATACGAGTTAGAGGTTTGGTTCCTTGGGTTATATTGGTTGGTAGATGGTGGTGGTGAAACTTTGAGGATAATGGTTTTGGTGGTTGCTTTATTTTTAGTGTTGGGATTAGTTTGGAAGAAAGGGATCATTGGGTTTGTAAGTTGAGTTTTTTCTCTTCAACTTTAACCTTCCTTCATTAATGGCTCTATTCTCTAGTTTGCAAGCCATGGTAAAAGCTTCATCAAAGGTCTAAAAGCTTTGGACATGCAATGTGGATGAAATATGTTTTGCACATGCTTGGGTGAAGAGATATATAAGTTCAAGTTGAGGCAATGAAAATGAAATTTGGTTGATTAGGCTCCTCCAATGAGCCACAAAATTATCAATAGATTCATCTTCACATTTCTGAATGGAGTAGAGGTTGGTAATAGAAAATTTCTTAGATATATTGATCAAAAAGTGATCCAAGAAGTTCTAGGCTAATTAGGTGAAAGAGAGTATGGAATGTTTGGGTGTGTCACTATACCAATTCAATGTTGGTCTAGATAATGACATAGCAAAGGTACAAAGGAGAAGAGCGTCATCATGGGCAATCAAGTAGCATGAATGCCTACATACTCTTAAATGTTTTCAAGGGTATTTTTACTATTAAACTTGGTAAAATTTGTAAGTTCTCATTGGGCTAGATAAGAATTGATGGGGACCGAAGGGTAAATATGATCATTATAAATTTGATCATAGAATAAGAGACTATGGGCTCTAGAGATGGATGACTCAAGGGTAGTCATCTTATCCATAATCAAATTCATGAAGTCTGCTTGAGGTTGTTGGGATGTATAGTTATATGGTATGTTTTGTTGAGGTTGGGCAATGTGTAAATAGGTAATAGATGGTTAAGATGACTCCATGTATTGGTATGTGGTCTTTGGAGGTTGGGTGGAAGATATATACTGGTACGTGGATGTTAATGGCTGGGTAGAGGCTGGTGGTTAGATAGCTAAAGGTATAGACACCAAAAAGCTATGGGTAATTAAGATAGCTAAAGGTTATGTGTTGGGTCAGAGTGGTGGTTGGGTTAGTGGCCGATGCAAGGGTGGTGACTCTTGTGTTGATTGGTGGTAACATAGAGGGTATAGACACCACAAGGCTTAGAAGTGGAGTAGTGTTTTATGGATTGGAGGTAACTAGAGGAAGGTGGGTAGAGTTAAAGGTAGGCACTCCTATTGCAAGGGAGTGATTAATAAGAGGTATAAGGGTAGTGGTAGTTTAGGTTAGTGGGTTAGTTTCAAGGGAGTTTTTAGTTGATAATAACATTTGGGAAACTAAAGTTTGAGTAGTTCCCATGGTAGTGGAGGTATTCCCCATGAGGTGGAGAGGCATGCCATAAGGTGGATCTATGGGTGGGTTTGAAACTAATATTTGGTAAGATGTAGTTCTTAGGTAGTGTTGTAAGGCTGCATGATTATTGTTTAGGAAAGTGATAAAATATGCATCTCTAGGACTACCCAAGTAGGACTTTCTAGAGATTGAAGGGAGTTTGTGTGTTCAAAAATGTGTTCTATAGATGAAGAGGTAAAAGTTGGAGACAATTGATTTGGTGGTGGGTTTTGTTCCTCGAGGTCTTTTTGTTGTTGGCAAGTGAGAACCATATGAGAAGATAAGAAAAGGATAATACATTCTCACACCTCAAATAAAGAGATAAAAAAAGACTCAAGGCAAATAGTGCATTCACTAAGAGTGCATTAAATTCTAGGATTCTTTTTAATCTCTCTTTCGGATTATGCCTTAGAAAAGTGTGAAGAGAAAATTGGCTTCAATAGGTCCTAAACAAGGTATTTTATGTTTGGTTTCAGATTATGTTTAGGCACACAATAGAATTTTGTATTGGTTTGAGTATATATCCTGGTCTTAGGGCTTGCTCCCCTCACATTATAATATTGTAGCTAGTGTGGGTGCTTATCCAAAATGTACCAATTTCTAGAGTTTATACTTAGCCAGAGAACTAAGTTGGTTATCCCCTCAATGATTAAATCCAAGTAAGATAACCAGGAAAGGGTAAGGTGATCCATTAGGTGATGAAATCCTATTTGGGCCTTGTCTCAAGTGTGTTTTTATGTTTTTTTGTGTAAGTGGTTTGGTTTGTGTGATATTTGTGAACTATAATTAATTCATAATGCTTTTAATTAAACTAGGTGAGCTAAAATCAAGCAAGTAGTCAATGCATGCACTCAATTTTAACCTAAACATATTTTTTTTGATTTATTTTAATTAAGACAAGAAAAACTAAAATGCACTTAAATTAAACATGAAAATTCAATCCTATTCCTGGGATGAATGCTCTTTTCTTTATTTTTATAAACTTAATAAAATTTAATTTTCTAAAAAATACAACTAAAACTATTTTTTATAAAGAAAGAAGTTTAATTTTCAAATAATTCAACAAAATGAATTTCAATAATTCAATTATAAATTTCCTAAAACATCTAAGGACCCAATAAAACTCAATGGTCCCACCGGACATGCCAAAATGTTTCTGTCTAATTTTTGCTTTTTCTTAAGTGTGAAAAGAAGAAATTAGTTAAGAAGGGTGTGTAGAGGAATACCTATTGAATGTGCACATGTTGAATCTAGAATTTATGATAAATCCTCTTTGTATAGGTAATAATGACCTGAAATAAGAAATCACTACCACAAAACTTGTTGGTTAGACAAGTTGTTGGGTGGATTGCCTGAGACGAGATAGATCTTAGAAGCGAAAGCTTTCTAGGAGGCTGTCAATCCTCCTATTTTTAACACTTAAGTTAAAATGATAAAAGAAATATATTTGACTTAAATTAATGTAAAAATTAAATAAAATACAATATATTACAATAAATTAATTGAGAAATTAGATGATTTTCTAAGTTAACCAAAATGAAGCAACTAATTTGATTATACTAATGCTGAAAATTGGTTAAGGCAAGGTTATGGTTTTGGGTTTGGTAATTTGATAAGGGTAAAAAGAATAGTTTATTTGAGGTTGACTGATATAATAAAATGTGTGGGATGGATGTTTGAAAAATATAAAACAAGTAAATAGTGTAGCAAAAGGATGAGAGAGCAAAGAGGGTGGAGGTGACAAAGGCACAAAGAGGGCAAAGGAGGTAAATGGAATTACAATGGCAAAGGTGGTAAAAGAGGTCAATTTATGAAGATGGAAAGTGGATTAAGAGGTAAAGGTCAAGGAAATACAAATAATAACTCAAGTAAATAATTGAAAAACAAATAAGCTTACCTTGAGGCTTGCTGATGTGGTTGATATTATTGATGATGTGATGAAGGAATCCTTTGGTAATATTGGTAGAGTTTCATTGCTTTGAATTATTTTCCTCCAAGATGTGGATGACCTCCAAAATTATGACCTCATTAAAATACCTAAAATCATATTTTATTAACTAAATACTAACTTCTAACTTAACCTTGGGTGAAGGAGAGGGGATTATTTATAGTATTTGTTGTCAAGAACCATGCCAACAGAGGGACTAATAGAAGCATGGTGCCATTTCCCATGTGGTGAATGAATGAGTTAATATGAGGTTGTTTGGGATTATCATTTGGGTTGCTGAGTCTCTCACATTGAACATAAGTCTAATTTTGAATGGAAATCATGCACATGGGTCTAAATGAGGTTAAAGAGTTTTCACCACCCTTTCTTCTCTTCATCCAATTACTTAAAGAGATGTCACATAAAAAGTGGCACCATTTTCCATGTGGTTCATAACTTATTCAAATATGAGGTTGTTGGAGATTCCCATTTGAGTTGGTGAGTCTCCCATTTAGGTTAAAAAGTCAAAAATGAGTTCCCTTTGTCTTTCCCATAGCACTAAAGAGGTAGTATCTCATTTTAAAGGCCAATTTCATGTGTGAAGGAAAAATAAATATTTAATGATGGCACCTTAAGGATAAATTCACCATATTTCAAGGGGGGAGCCTTGTGATTCTTAAATGGGGTCATTAATCACCTTGGAAAAGGGTCCCAAGTGGGGTATGATGTTCCACATCAAGCCACATCACTTCTAAGCCATGTCACTTATCATATCACCTTTCATGTCACTTACCATGTCACTTGCCATTTCACTTGCCATATCACATGCCATGTCACTTGCCATGTCACAACCATGTCATCATGAATAGTGATAGTGGGTCCCACAATGAATAGTGATATTGAATAGTACTTTTGAATAATAATATGTGAATAGGATAATATTGATTTGGTTAGGTTAATAGGGGTTGGTTAAGGGTTAAAAAATTTTATGAGGTATTTAGGGGGTTCTGAGGCATTTAGTCATCAAAAATTGTAAGTGTGTAGTTTTATAGTGTCTACAAATTCATCAATGATGTGAGACTCAAATACTCCTGAACTATTCATGAAGTCTAAAATACATTGGTCATTATTGGATTCTTAAAAAAATTTAACATTATAAAGGACTGAGGGGTAATTAACCAATTCAAAATTAAGATTTCCTAGTTTAGAGTCTTGGTTGGGAATGAGATTGGTTGCAATTAAGGCTAGGTCATCAGAAAGCTTGTTCTCTTTCCTAGGAATGGAGGCAATGTTGAAAGCATAAAAATACTCTATCAAGTCCCAAAATTTAAAATTTAATTTCTTAAGGTAAGATAATTTGAACTAATACCTACTTTTAACTTGATTAACCACTAGCTTAGAGTCACCATATACTAACAGTTCTTTGACCTTATGTTTGATAGAAAATTATAGTCCTAAGATTAGAGCATCATACTCTACCAAGTTATTAGTGCATGAAAATTAAAGTCTATAATCAATACTAAATTATTTTCCAATATGATTAATCAAGACAATTTCTACACTAGAACTAGACTTACATCTTGCACCATCAAAAAATAATTTCCATATCCCAAGCTTAACATGAGTATATTTAGATTCACATACCTTATAAGTGTCAAAAATATAAATTCCTACCTTAGAATTTGCCATGTTGACCCTTTTATTTACAACATTGTACTCAATGATCATATGTTTCATATTGGTTTATCTTTCAGTTCATATCTAATTCGACACTCCCTCACATGGAAGCCACATATGGGAATAGTCAGTGGACATATAACCATTCAAAGACCTTGTCTAATTTTTACTCAGTAGCATTTTATAAGCATCAGGAATATCCACCACTTGGATATCTATAAACTATTGTATACTTGGTTTAGTTTCAAGCTACATGTGAATATTCAACAATTCTCTAATTACTTTTACCATGGATTTATCTAATTGAGTAAAAACTGTATCCCATTTAATTAGGGTGAAACCAAGCTGCTCATAAATACCTTTAGGCACGATATTAGCAAATGTACCAAAATTAAGTAAATAATTATACAAATTCTTACCAAAAATTCTAACTATAATTAATAAAGGTGGAACATTTACCTTGTTATTATACATAAAAACATTAGCATTTGTAGCCTTGGGTGACTTACTAGGCTTCTTAGATAGAGATTCAAGTAACAAATCCATGTTCTTAGTTATTTGAGTCAGCTTATGCAGTGTGATGTTAGTCTTAATCCTTTTCATGTCCTCAACTATATTGTACCCACCTTTAGTAGAAGTAATAGTTAAATCAACATTGTGTTTAGAAGTAATTCCTTTTGAAGGCTCATGATTATTATCAATTTTAGTGTCTAGAGGAGTGTTGAAGTTATTTGGTGGAGTTGAAATGGTCAAAGGCTACTTTTTATCCCTCTTTCTTATAGGATAAGTCTTCTTGAAATACTATTGAAAGGCATGAACCTCCTCAAGAGTATCTTCAATCTCATTTTATTCTTGAAAAGGTAAGTCAAATATCTCCACCATTAGGGCTATATCTATAGACTTAGATGACCTTGAAGATCTAGATGTACCTATAGAATTATCTCTATTAGGTTCACCTTTAGGTGTATTTGATTCATCTTGAAACAACTTAAAAGCATTACATAATTGAATACAATCTAACTCACCATGCTTGGAAGTATATTAACACTGTAGTATTTAGTTAGACCAACATCACAAATATTAATCTCAACATTGTTCTGACTTGATGGTGACTCATTATTGTTATTATTACTATTTTTACCATTGTGAAACTAGTTGTTAGGTCTATTAAACCTTTGATAAGAGTAATTTATATTGTATTTTTGACTAGTATTGCCTACTTATTTATGTAATTGAAGGAAGTCAATGCTAAGATTTTTAACCATTTTAAGTATGTATTCATTCTCATTCTTTGGTGCCTTAAAGTTGTGAACTTGATTGCTATTACTAGTTGTTGTCACCAAAGATATTTGTTCCTATGGATGAAATCCATTTATATTAATATTTAAGAATTTTAGATTTTGGCTAGGATGAGCATGGCTTAAGGGAAATTAGTTCAAAACTAGTGTTTGATTTAAGATAGGCACATTCTGATTGGCATTAGGAATGACATTCAGTGTAGGAAAATTGGGATTAACATTGGAAATGGTATATAAAAGCTGACCCTGAGGTTGCATTTGATCATTAATAGTCACAACTTCAGTATAGGCCAAGGCCAATGTGTTTATGACTCTAATTGACCTTTTAAAAAACATAGAAATCATGGGGTCTAACTCATCCTTGTAAATTTATAATGCTAAGGCCTCATCAGGTCTATAAGGAGATAGGTTATACTAAACATCTTATAGAACTTGGCATTAAAGGCTATAATTATTTCACTTGAATCTCTCTTTAGTATGGTAAATTTCTAATAAAGAATGCAAGGGTAATTATTTTACCAAATTGATCAATTAAAATGCTATTAAAATCATTCCAACTAGTGATATAATTCACATGAAGATTGAGGAACCATTCATATAAAACATATTTGAAAGTAAATGGAAAAAATTTACATGCTACATCTTCATGAACTATATTCAACAATCTTAAAACAACTTTGAAATATTTAATATGTTCTTCAGTTGTGATAACACCATTAAGACTGAAAGATGGTAAATATTTCTTAGGATTCTTAGGTAGATCATGTACCTATCCAAGCACATTGATGGAAGATCCACATAACCAAGCCATACCTTGATAAGGATTGAAAATAGGAGCACCAACAACATGTGAATTAAGATAATATTTATAAACCTTTCACTTACCTTTGTCTGCTCTTACTTTCTTATGATCTTAAAATGAAAGGAAAAGTAATCTTGATTCAGACCATGACCTAGTCCTAATCCTTGGTAGTTTTAGTTTGTAAACCTTGAGTCCTATTCAAAATATGACTTAGAGACCTTATCCTTGCAAAGATGAATGATCTTTAACTCAATTTTTGCAAATAACAATCTAATTTTTACTTATGAGTATATTTGTATATTTAAGATTTCTATGTTAAGCAAGATTTTCACAAATTTATATGAATCTCTTCAAAGGACAACTATCTTTGACTAAATAAGCTCAAATATATATCTAAAATTGAGAATATTAATAATCTTTACAAGTCTAAGTTAAAATAAATTCAAATTTTCAAATAATCAATCAATATTTGAACAATTTTGTCATCACTAATTTCAAACGAGGAGGATTCACCAAACCTGAGATACCTTTACAAATATTTAGCATGAATCTTCAAAGAATGACAATATTCAGCTAAATGAGCCCAAATATTGGTTTGAAACCATGAATACCAATTATATTTGCAAAATTTGAGTGAAAAACAACACAAACATGTAAATAATTCACTAATATTTGAACAAAATTCACTAAAATTAGCAAAGACACCACAAATTTACAAAGATTTAACTAAGGCCCTCCTTCTAGTGCTAGTGGAACACATTCCCTGTTGATGCCTATAAGTGTATCATAGGTGGTTATAAGTGTTTAAGAAACACTACTCATTTTTGAATTTAGATAATCTAATGAATGAGTTGTAGGTTGTGATATTCTTGATATCTTTGGTGGAATAGTGGTAGAACAAATGAACTATTTCACAAAATTTATAATGTTTGGTTGTTGGGAGAAGCCGTGGCCTAAAAGCTAATCTATGAAAACAAGAGTAATATTGACTAAGTGAAATGAATTATGCTCAGATAAATAAGTCTAAAGTTTAAGCTAAAGTGAATATTTACAATGAAACTAATTTAAAGTGAATTGGTCAAAAAATAAGTAAAAGGAATGGTAGGGCAGTGAAGGAACATAATGATGTTGTTGATCTTCATTCTATATATAAATACAAAGTGAAAGAAATCAAAGAAGAACCATATCCACTTTAAATATTTATCCCTATAATCAAATAATATAAGCACATATTAAAGAAGAGCAAAGAAAATGAAATGGACTTTAGAACTTTTAGTCAATCTAGCATTAACACAAATTAACAACTCTGCATTTGAAAAGTACACATCCAAAATTGATAAGAAGCATTCAAATCCAAAATTTAAATCATACAAGTGAGAGAGAAACCATAATATTAATTCATATAAATAATTGAGATAATCTTTTAGAATTATTTTCTTGCATTAATTGCTCCAAAATTATCACAAATTATTCTTACTCAAAAAATCCCTCCCTTTTATAATTGACAATACCCTTTATATAAAAAACTAAGGAGGTATGTTGGTCAGTCTTGTCCACAAATATTTGTATAAATAATCAAGGACAACTTTCTAGAGAAAGACATTTTCTAAAGAACTGAACTATGGGCAAGGTGATTTGTAAGGTTCACATGCCTTTACAAAAAAATATTCCTTTTCAAAATACATACATGTTCAGTTACACAAATAATATACTTTAATCAACAAATTCAAATTTGAGGCCCTTTTTATACTATAACTCCCTATTTTTGTTGAATAATATTTAGTACCCTTTCATGTTGATCATAAATTATCTTTAGATTGACAACATGCTCTATGAAGAGTTCATCTTCGTAGTCTGATAGGCCTCTGAGATCTTTGTCATCTCTTTCCAATTCTTCATTTATGCTCTTAGCCTTTAAAATATTATCTTTTACAGTTAGAATCATGTCTATGATCCTACTGTTTTCTACCCTAGTATTTCCTTGGCTCTTATTTATTACTTCTTGCATGACCTGGGTAGCCCTAATATTGAATTCTTCATTAGTAATTAGACCCATAAGGCTAAGTGAAGTTGGGTTAGTGATCATGTTCAAAGTATATGCTCTATCTTACTTTCCAATTTTTCCTTTAAAATACTTTATAGTCCCTTGGATTACTTTTTAAAACTCTTGATTTTATCTACCAATAATCCTATGGTGATATTTAGATGAGCCAAGCTAATTATTTTTAAATCAAGAATTTGATCATCTGTCAAGATGTTGATTAAATTCTTTACTTTGTTACTTTAGCTTTGCCATTAGTGAGCTAGACTCATGGTTGTTTTACTCTAATAGCTCACCATAATCTATCTAGACTTTATTGACTTGAAATAATTAAACATGTCAAACAAAATCTCTTCAAACATTTTGATCATTACCTCTAGAAATAACTATACAACTTGTTCTTCCAAGTTCTTCTTTTGATACTGTATACCTTTGATGATAGCTTGTAATTATTCAGTCTGAGCTTGGGATAATTTTAATGGATCATCTTAAAATATAGTATTTTCTCCAAGATTTTGTGTTCCTACTTGGGTCAGATGAGCCAAGGGTTCCACATTTTGATAGGTCATTTCTTCACCACCTTAGATGATATTTTTCTCAATCACCCTCATCAAACCAATAGTATTTGGGTCAAACTTAACCCTAACTAAATATTGATTCACTTGAGGAGCTAATATATCTACTTGTGCTCCACTTCATTGACTCGGGGCCGCTAATATTCTTTCATCTTCCTTTTTTAGGGCCACAATCTATGGCTTGAGATCTTCATGCATAGGTATGTTGATGTCTTGCATCATATCCTAAGGATGATTTCTAGTAGGAATTTCTATAATCTAGGTCCATAAATGAAACACTCTAGAATAACAAGACCATATATCAAGTTTTATTCACTAAATAGATTGAATTCACTCAAAAAAAGAGAGAAAGTCACTTTGGGTTGCTTGGTTCTAGGAACAATAGCTAGCTCAGCCTTCCCTTTGGGGGTTTTCACAGGGATTATGTAAAATAATTATTTCCCTTTCTCTTCCTTAATTTTTTCAACCTTAGTTTCTTCATCATTTGAATTCGAATCATAAGCCATTGATAGCATTTTGAGTGAATCCTATACAGTCTCATTAGGGGCCAATTCTATCATATGTACCTCATCCCAAGGTAATTCTTGCACTTCTACATTTGATGATTTAGGGATTGATGAAGAAGAAGTTATCTCATCAGATCTTATTTCCTCTAGTTTTTTCTCAAATTATACCCCAAGATTTTTTTATCCTTATAGTTGAGCTAATGGAGTTCTAATAGGTGCACTACCTAACAAATGATACTATCTGGGCCCTAGTTTCCATCTATCATCCCCTTTCTAGTTCTCTTTAGTCTAGACTCGGGTCTAAGGTTATGTTCTTTCATTCTCTTAATGACCTTAGAGTATGAAGATGCTTTTGTGTATACATTGTAAAAATCACTAGGTTGATGATCATAAGGCATATTTATTCCCTTACTATTCAAATGCTCTTTAACCATTACACAAGGGTACCATTACCTGAGTTCATCTATTTGTAAATTGAAAGATGTTCTATGCTTAGAAGCTAATTTAATGTTCTCCCATTGTTTGAATATGGTATTACCAATAGTTATGGGGAAGTTATGGAGCGGGCCTTTTCTCTTGGTCTTGTAGAGACCATCTACACCATGAAATAATTGATATGCAACTTCTTGCTTTGCTAACTTGTTAAGGACATGAATAGGTAGTCTAAGAGGAGAAATTTGTGTTACCTCAACCTTAATGACTATATATTTTGGATACAACTATATATCTCCTATATATTTGAGAGATTTTATAATCAATGGCTAACTCTTGACATTATAAACCTAGTTATATCCTCACTTAGGGATGGGTAGACACAGTCACATATGAACTAATTATGATCTACACATTTGAATATGTGAAGCTTGGAATAATATTGTGAAATAATTTTCATCCCAATGAGTGACCATTCCATCTAGTTTGGGTTTTTGGTTATTACATAAAGAGCATCTAAGAGGTATGACATCATATATAATTTAGTTTTCCTTTTGTTCCTAATAGCAAAGATCTATCTACTTAAAGAGATTCTTATTATTTCACCTAGAGGGGGAGTAATCTAATTTTCAACAATGAAATAGATAATTGGCACCCATACCAAGTCAACATAGGTTGTGGTGGCATTCCCACACAATCTTTTTAACATTGTCATAATCATTCTTACCCCTAGTTTGAATTGGCTAATGGGGATGTTCTTATTGATGTTTGAAAAGACCTAGTTCTTAGAGTATAACCACATGGACAAGATGTCTTTTAAATCATATTATTTATCCTAGTAATTTATTGAGGTTTAGTCAATTTGAGGTGAGGGTAGTTTTTAATAAGATTTAAATGCCCCATTAGAAATATATGAAACTTTTTAAGATTATGTTCATTAACAATCATGCCCTTATCTATCTTAGTATATTTTAAAATAAGAGAAATAATGTCAATATAGTGAAGTACCTTAGGATCTATAGCTTCATAATGAAGACCAATCATTTGAATTGAAACTATGTCTTAGTATAGCCTCTTGGTAAACACATTCTTTTCCTCCTCTCTGGTGATGGTGAACTAGTCTTGGATGGTCCAAAATAACTTAGACCAATTGTTATCTCTTGTATTCAGAGTAGTGGAATTAAATTTGGTGTCCTTAAACACTCTCCCTTTGGCATCTAAGGTCAAATACAACTCCACATCTTTTTTTTAGACACCCTTCCGAGCTACCATGGCTATAAATTTGTCAAATTGCTCACTAGTGGATTACAATTTAGTTTAGGATTAAATTATCATTGCATAAATGATAATTTAATTATTTTTGGCTTGATTATAATGAATACATATTCAAATTAGGGATTATATATGTGTTATGGTTTTATAGAGGTTCTTACAAAGCTTTAATGGTGGTAAGCTATTCAAACTATGTGAGTTTTGTGACTTAAATTACCTTTAGATCTTGTACTTATAGCTTTACATTTTTAGACCCACGAGATATTTTAACATGATGTATATGCCAATGTGGCACAACCATGTAATTTCATTTTTTTATTTTTGAAAAGTGACCAGTTTCCCTTAAGACATGTGTCAACATCTCATTAGGTTTGGGCTTGTTAAAAATTCCACCTCGCCTCACACCATTGATTTGGATTTAAGATGTCAAACACTATTGGTTGATCTTTGTGCTTGGCACCCAAGATTTTGCCATTTGTCACTTCTATGAGATTTTTATATGCTTTCAAATGTCATTTTCCTCTTGATCCAATAATTTTACACCATGTGGTAGCTTTGTATTTGTCTTGGGTTCTTTGAAAGGTCAACTTTCATTTCACAATGTTGGACCTTGGTTGCATGGATCAATGTGCATTATCAATCTCGATCCTTTGGGTTCTATATTTTTCTCCATATACCATTAATTTTATGACATAATCTATATGATGGTGACACTTGTCACCTTATTTCTCTTCTTGATGCTTCTTTGAATTTTTAACTTAATGCTCACCATCGATCAAAATATGTACACTTAACTGCACACCATCGATCTCTGGGATAATATTTGAGCTTTAACTATGAGATATAGTTATGCCACTTGTCATCTCCATACTTGATTATAGGTATTTTGACTTTTCAACTTCTATATCACATTGTTAGATCTATTTTACCTGATCTAACATGCACCATCAATCTAGGTATTTGAATTATTGACTTTAAAGAATCCTTGTAAATTGTTCAAACTATTTTTCTTGATCAAGGATGCTCTGTCAGATCCATGGATAATAAAATAAAATAAGTAAGGCTAGGGATCATAAAGAAATTAGTGTAAAGTTTTTAGACTATGGTTTTATTCATGTTAATAAACATGATTAAGACCTCAGGATAAAATGTTAAGCTAAATCTAAAATATGTAAAGTGTTCCCTCATTTTGTTAGCTCATGTGAAGATAAAAGGGAATTAAGGGGTCTCGAGATATAAAGAACTTAGGATAAATATTTTTGACTAAGGTTTTGGTGTGTTAATAAACATGACTAAAACCTTAGTATAAAATATAACTAAGTCAAAATTGAGAAATGTTCCCACATAATTTGATCATGTTTAAATTTTAATTCAATTCAAAAGAATTAGGCTAAATATAATTAGGCTAAGGTTTTTTAGATGTTCAAACATGAATCCAATTAAATAATTAGAGACCCATGATTAATCAAATAGTCAATTTATCATTAAAGCCAAAAACTTTGGATATTATTCACGATATTGAGACTCCGTTAAACCTAAATCCTAATAACACAAAATTAACCATTAACAACATTAGGAAAAATAAGACAAGGATCAAATGGAGACATGTCAGTTAAGTAAAAGGAGTACTAGGTGGGGATGAACTTCAAATAAAGAACTCTGATCAAGTTGCATTTTCAATTCAAAGCAAAAATTTTCAAATTTTGAAACAAGGGTCCCCATTTTCATAAATGGGGGTATGTTAACCTCAACACCACTCTCCTCTATAGGTTGTACAACTGCCAAAATCGCCTTATTTTCAACTATTTTCTTAATTTTAGTTAGGAGCCTATAATTTTTTTAGTTATAACTGACAATACTAATAATTTTATGACATATTAGGCATTGAGAAGGACTTTGTAACACTTTTCTATCAATGTAAACTATACAACCTTCATTAATGACTCTAAAAGTGACCCTATGTGATATAAAATGATTTAAGACTAGATTTGGATATGACCAAGGTTAATAATTCATAAAATGACATCAAGTTAATCAAGACACACCCTATAACATTCTAATAGACCCCAATTTCAAATTTTATATTATAGGGGGTTGACCTATTTTGACTTGTGGTCAAAATAGTCAACATTTCTTAAATAAATGTGACATAAATAAACAAGATGATGGTGATGCAGATGAGAAATGAGAGAGAGAGATGATAAATATTGAAGAGGAAGAAAATAATTATAATGATGATGTAGCTATATATGATGAAGACATAAATTATTTATATATATTTAAATAGTTTGGATTAAGAGAAATCAACTTCAATATTTCAATTTCATGGATGCATTCAAAATAATAAGATCATTGTGTCCATAAATCTTAGGATAAAGTATAAATTTATCAACATGAATGTGGCCAAAAATATATATGTTCAAGTAAATAATATTAAGGAGGATCAAGTAGATGGTAAGAAGATTCAAGTTTAGAATAGTCTAAGCTCACTATGGGAAAATATGTTTTACATTTAAATTTTTATGTTTTGAATATGGATGGTTTGGATATTATTATTGGATATCCTTGGTTATAAAATTTGAGTACAATCAATACTAATTTACAAGTAGAGAAGAAAAATTCATATACTCGAGACAAATGCATGACCAAATGAAAATGTGGAAGAGGTAGAAGAAAAGGTTAATGAGGTCAAAGTATCAAAAAAGGATACCAAGGTTGGAGAATATAAACACTTACATCATCATGCAAATCAATAATCATGGAGGCATGCCATAGATCATTATATCAATAATCACTTTGGATATACAAGGATTCATATGAAAAATCACTATGGATACACATGGAATCCATGGAATAAAAACTATGACTATATATGAACTCATATTAGTGTAGTGGATTATGACACAAAGAATCAATGGAAAAACACAACAACTATACATGGAATCCAAATAAGAACTATTATGGTCATGAATGAAATAAAAATAATAAAATAGAATATGTAACATGGAATATAAGGAAAAAAAATTATGAAAGGACATAAATGAGGTATAATTATGATCATGAATGGAATTAGAGTAGCACATTAAAATTTGGACACAAGGTTAGTGAGCTACCACATTCAAATATTACATACAAATGGTTGGATTATTTGGCATGGAGACAAGTGTGCAATGAATTGAAGAACTCTCATTACTTGTTTTCTTCTCATGTTTCAAAGATGAAACATTTCTAGGATGGATGTCATGTTATATACCTATGGATATGATATGATAATGCATAAAGGTTGATGGAGATTCAAAAATGTGGTACACATACCCCTTAGTTATTTATATGGGTCAATTATATGGGGTCAAATGATTAAATTGTGGAATTAATACTTTGAGTAGAGAGTCAACCTATATTAGGATCAAGTGTTTACCCATCCATTATTAGTAATAGAGGTATATATAAAGGATATTAATATCATTGTAAAATTATCAAGTAAGTGTTGAGTCTTCTATTTATTAGAAGGATATTCAAGGTGTCCCCCTCAAAGTGGAATAGTGGAGTTATTCCTTCCATAAGGAGTATTTGTATGGTGTCTCCCTACCATAACGGAATTATTCTACTTATAAAAATAATTCCTATTTGTGCATCTTGGCATATACATATCTTGTGTTATGTTGATATACATTATGTTATAGTTAATTCTATTATTACATGTGTGGATGTTACTTTACATGTGTGGATGTTACTAATTGATATGTCCATGTGTGAAATCTATGTCTTGAATCATTCATAAAACCATGAAATATATGTGTGTATGAAAAGAATATGTCATATATCAAATATGTAACTTGTGTAATCGAGTGATCATGTCCTGTTTAAGTCTTAATTTTTTTATTTTTGAATCTTTTTGTATTTTTTAGTTTTTTTGGTATTTTTTAAATGTGTAATATTTTAAAAGTAAGGCCAAAAGTAAATGATTTTCAAAATAGATTAAAGGGAGAGAATTGAATAATCTACAACATCTGTTAAGACATAATGTGCACTAGATGTGATATCATGGAAATGTGAAGGAAGTGGAAGTAAGAAATGTGCCCTCACTATATATCTGAATCCCAATAATGTAGCTCAATAACGAATGTGGAGATAAGGATATACATTACCCTATTAGGAAAGAATAAAAATGTGATCATGTAATTTGTAGATACAAGTGTATGTTATAAAGTGTTAAAACACCAATATTTTGAATATATAGATCTAGATATGGAATTAACTAACAAAGACACAGAGGAAAACTAAATCCATGAACACAAGGTTTTAACGTGGAAAACCTCAAAGAGGTAAAAAACCATGATGATTATTCATATAATTGATAAATACCCCAATGCACAATTCCTCTTCTTGTCACTTTTTCTTATACAAGCCTTCACAAAACTCTTCACAATGCTCACATATATCTCGCATAGTTCACAATTAATGTTGTGTATTGATATGATTTACCAAAGGGTTAAAACCCTATTTATAATATTAGATAAGGGAGGTGACCATTGTGAAATAATGGGTCCATCCATCCTGATAACCCATTTAATTAAATTTGGTAATTATTAAATAAACATAACTTTATTATTTTATTTTCATGAGGTTTTTACCTCGTGTTAATTAATAATATATTATTATTATTATTTAATTTTTTTACCAAGGCTAAGGGATAGTAAGCCCACTAGGAATTAAATGTTCTAATACTCTCCCTTAATGTTAAATGAGGATAAATGTTATAGCCACCTTGAAAAAAGGAATTATACTATATACACAATTTGAAGGATTTAAAAACCTTCATCATGTAAAATATCATCTTTTGAAACCAAAGGAATTATAATCCATAAACTAATCGCAAGTAAGTTTAGACTAACATGATTATGAGATTACATCTCATAGCTTCTCATGAATAATCACCAAGCATATTTGGATACTTTTACAACATAAGGACCTCCATTAAAAATTATGATTTTAAATGTATTGGGGTATAAAAGTAAAACTTCCACACAAAGTTTAAAATTACATAACTTCCACGCAGAATTTACAATGATTTACAATGAAAATAAGTATAGAGAAATAAAATAAACACATTATCATTTGGGAGTAGATTTTTCATGCAAACTCCCCCTCAATGGAGACTCTAGAGGCCCAACATTACATGAAACTATGAAAACTTGGTAGCACAAAGTGGTTTTCTGAAGACATCTACCACTAGTTGATTTGTAGGACATAACAGTAGATATATATCATCATTAAGGACTTTATCTTAGATAAAATGCACATAAACATCAATATTCTTACATTTTTGGTGTTGTGCACCTACATAAAACTTAAACACATATCAAAAAATAAATTAATGATAGCATAATATGGTTAGCATCACAATAACTAAATACATAAAAATATGACATGTTTTTCTATAGTAAAACACATTAAAAATAATCAATTCATATTTTAGGAAAACAAGTTCACTAATTTGAATAAAAATTTAGTGACAAACATAAATTGTTCTTTGCAATTCATTATTGGACATCTCTAATATTAACAAGATGAGCATCCCCAACTATCATGTGATGTGCATAGAATAATTTAATAATAACATGATACAAAGTTTAGCCAAATATTATATATACTATTAGAAATAACTCATTTTATCATTTGAGTCTTATCAAAACTTTGAAAGTTTAATATTCTTCAACAAAATATTGAGGTATAACCTCTCATACATCAAATATGGATAATATTATCATGATAAATGTTAACCAATGTTTGACCCCAAGTCAAAAATGGTCAACCCTAACATGTTGAAAATTTTCATAGGGTTATTAAAACTTGTATATGGTCTTGTTATGTCTTTTAATGTTTTAAAAATGGTCTCCATGTGGTCATATTGGTCCTTAACTAGCATTATTTGAGGTTTGGTCCCATGTGTACTTATCTAGTCCTAGGGGTCATTTATAGGTCTTAGTGTTGTCATATGTAGTAAAAGATTTGAAATGGTATTTAGTCATTATAAATGGATTTTAAAATGTCTTAAAAGATATATTATCATGTATTAACCTTTTACTATGTTGATATGCACTATAAAGTCATTTTGTCACCTTTTTGGCTAATTTGGAGGAGTTTTACACAAAAATATCCAAGTTAAACATTTAAAGAAGCCTCATAACTTAAATGATGTCATATAGGGGTCAGATATGGTCATAGACTGACAAAATTGTAGTTTAATGCATAAAATGAGAAAAATACCCCTTTACATGCATTTTTGGGCACTTGTACAACCTTGAAAGACTAAATTGTAGATGAAAACAGTTTTAGAGAGCCCTTTTAGATTCCATAGTTAGATTAAAGCTTGATATAAAGTTTTATGTCTAATAAATAAAACAATAAATTATGATAAAATAAAACACTTGCATGAAATGATAAGAAAATAAATGCTTACTAGAAATGAAATGATAACTTGTTTATAAAATAAAAATGATCAAATTTAATGTTAATAGGGTCAGGGTCTGGTCCAAAAAATTAGAAAGGGTTCTATGGTCAGAGGGAAACACAATAAGTGAGGTTTGGTTGGAGGTAAAAGGATGAAATTTCTTGATATAAAATTCTACCATAGGGAATCATTGATGGTTAGGGAAACCATCAGTGGCTAGGGTAAATTGTTGATGGTTAGGTAACCATTAGTAATTAAGGGGAACCGTTGATGGTTATGTAAACCATTGATGGTTGCCTATGTAAAATCTAGAAGTGAATAAAATAGAAGTAAATTAGGGATTATGGTTAAACAGAGGTTAGGTATGAGGTTGGAAGATGGGAAGTGAGGCATAGGAGGACCAAGTGAGGTGTTGAAATTGAAATAGATAAATCATAGAAAATAAACATAGAATCCCTATCACCAAGTGGAAGAAGCCTACAGTGATGTGGCTAGAGTAATGGGCCTTGACCTTTTGGTATGATTTTGGTAGAGTTTCAGGTCTCAAATGATGATGCTTGCTCATTAATATGAATCCTGAATACATACAAGAAATCCTAAATACCTAATTGCTAATAATTAAAGATCCCTGATCCATTACTCTTCTTCTTATTTTATAGGTAAAATTTGCTAAATGGGGTGAGAGAGAGAGTTGCTAAATTGATCAAGGGTAAATTTTCCTATTTTTGTAGATTTGAAAGCTTTATTTTAAAGACAAGTTACCATTTTTGATGTTGCTAAACTCATGTAAATAACTATCTTGATTTAAATCTTAAAAAATGAAAGGGGTTACCTAACCATCGATGGTTAGTGGGGCAAGAACAAAAAAGGTTAAAAAGGGGTAAATTAAAGGGTGAATAAAAAAGTGGGTCTACGAATGTCAATTTAATTAATGGCCTTAGTTATAATATCAAGGGTGGGGTGACACTAAAAACCATCATATGAAATTTTTAGGTGCCTACAATAACCTCGAGTTGAATTAATGGGAAAGTTGAGATGCTGAGACTCATGAAATGGAATTATTGGCAAAGGTTTAAGAGTAAGAATCTTGAAGACACCATTATCTTGGAATTATTTGAAAATATAAGGGTTGGTGTCACCTTGAATCCTATAAATGGATTTATTATGAGGTAATTTAACACATTGGTAAGTAGAAGAAGCTATTATAGATCTCATGTAGTGAGTACACAACCTACCAAGCAAGATTTTATAATAAAGGGGAAAGTTAAAGATCATAATATTCACATGAATTGTGATAGGTGGGATAGTAATGGGAATCCACATGCAACCTAAAGGAGGAATTTTCCGTCTATCATATCCTTAGTAGGTATTGTGTGTAGACTTGAGATTGCATTCTGAATATCCAAGGGTCTTAATGAAGTCAAGAGAGGCAATGCAAGTGATGAAACCCTCATCAATAAATGCACACTTAATTTTAATATCACCTATTTAGATGATAGTAAATAAGGGAGGAGAATCTACATGAAGTAGAATCTTGTTTGGAATCATAGAGGCTATGGGAAATTTTAAAGAAAGATAAGTGTCTATAGTTTTGTCAACATTGACAGACATATCTTCACATTGTTGTAATATACTATCCTCAGAACTAGATAAAGCTGTCTCCCATCCTACTAGGGGAGGATGAAGGACATTCATCTTGAATAATAGTTGCATAAGATGGTTTCTATGACATGGAGAAGTCCTCATAAGCTTAAGGAATGGAATTTGGGATGAGAGATTAGTGAGCTCCATAATGGGATCCCACTCATCATAACCTATAAGAATGTTTTTAGATATAGGTGCATAATGGTTAAGAAGGTTTTTGTAAGGAAGAACTAAATTGTATTTAAATTGATGTTGATAAGAATGAGAAGGTTTGGGACAAGGTTGTAAATCATGTTGAGATGATGACATAGTTATTTCAAGTTGATTTTGATAATTAGAAGTAGAATTATTAACAGAAGCTTGGTTATCATTAGTGTTAAAAGATGATGGAAGAGTGGTAGAAATATAATGGGAAGTGTTATACAAGGGAGAATAAAAAAATGAATCATCAAAAGTAATAAGGTCATCTTGCCCTAACTCATTTAAATGAGTTGGAGAAGAATATTGGATAACATGATATGTTTGAGAATAAGGAGTGTAGATAGGCTACAAATCAATGAAAGCCACCACCCTTCATATATTATTCATGTTAACCAAATTATATTTGGAAGTTGGCTAAAAAAAAATTATATATTATTGGTAGAAGGGATGGTCTTGTCTTGGGTGTCTTAAATTGGTTGATGATTGGGGAGAGGGTGTTTATGGATAGCTAAATGAGCATTTGCTTGATTTAAGGATTAAGTTTTATCATGTGATTTAAGGTCCTTGAAAGAAATTTCATAAGCTTGTTAACACTTATGGATGATGAAATCATGATCAAAGTTAGGACTAAGAATAAATTCCATTGCTAAATTATGAAGTTGTCTACAGGTCTCATGAGAATGACCCCAACTTGCATGAAACCAACTAAACTTGTTAGGATCATACCAAGATTTCATAGGACGGTTAGGGTAAAGATATCATAGAAGAGGAATAAGTAGACACTTAAGTAATTCAATTGAGGATAGAGGTTTTTGAATGTTGATGTTATTTAGTAAATATAAATGACAATTAGTATATTTTTGAGAAGGGGGAGCTAGTTTTGATGAAGGGGTAGGAACGACATCTTGAACATTATGAATTGTGTCATAAGAATATGTAACACCATCATTGGTAACATTGAAATTTTTGTTATTAAGTAAGAGATGAGGACCCGTATAAGTGTTGACCCAATTTTTTCCCTCAGGCAAAATCTCGGTCACCTTCTACACCTGCTTTGCATGGCCAGTCATTTCGAGTTGCAAGGTCCGCCTTCAGGGTTCGACAGCTCCGTTTTAGAGCATTGGCTCATTGGCCTAGTTCATTGGCATTCATAGTAGCAAGAGGCAGAGTCTTCAAACGTTCACAAGAAGAAGGGAAAAAAGTTAGGGCATTTGACACTTAGCAAAAAAAGGAAGGGCAGAGAAAATGCAGAGGGTGGCAAAATCACCGCCCACAACATGAACGGGTAAAAAGAGACCCCCTACACGCAATGCAGAGGGCAGAAAAATCACCGCCCACAACGCCGACGGAGAAAAAGAGGCCACTAACATCGGCCGACGTTGGCAAAACTGCCGCCGTCGGTAGAAGTCCTACATGTAATCCACTGCAGCGGGTGGTAAATTCGCTGCCCACAACATGAGGCGGCAAAAAACACTTGCAGAACACGGGAAAAAACCTACCCAGCCGTCGGAGGAGAAGACTAGCATGCAAAACGAGGCAACAAGCATGGTCTTGGTAGACTTATGACATCATCAATAGTGTTTTTTCACTCTTTCCAATGAGACTCCTCTTGACTCTTTCCTTATAAATGTGCAGACTTGGTCATTTTATAGAGATCTTCCTCACTTTTGTAAAGAGCACTGTGTTGGGGATCAACCAACAATGGATTACACTTATGAAAGCAATCAATGCAGAAATAAATCAGATAGATAAGTAACTGAAATGATAAATAGCACAGAACAAGATATACAAGAAAACACCCTGAAAACTTGTATTAAAAACTCTTTACAATAGGAATACAAATGAAGAACTTTGTTCTTCCACACCTCTCTCAGATGCACACAAGATCTCTCACTAGATCTCTATTCCTTAAGAGCTCTCTCTAAAGTACAGTCCTTCAAACATTCACAATGTTCTACTCGTACTCTATTACACTCTCTCTCATCATCATACAATAGCTTAGAAGATCTCTCCTACATATAGAAATAGGAAACTTGAGCATGCTCTTACAACAAATAGTTAAGCCTCTTCAACAAGGGCTCTAAAAATAATATTGCTAACAATAGAGACGCGAGCATGAGTCTACAACTCAAACTCATCATGCAAACACTCGCTTCTGTCCTCGGAAATAGCTTTCTGGACACGCAGGTAACCGACGTCGGTTCCTATCTGTTCGCCTGTGACCGTCGCCGGCCGACCATATTGCCGACGTCGGCGCCTCTGAACTACAACTGACCGACGTCGGTCGCTCCTGACCGACACCGGCGTCTGTGTAGACCTGAACCTATTTGTCTATGCTCCATGGTGAAGCTTTTAGCTCCACATACCTAACAATCTCCCACTTGGAGATAAACCAGCTGCACCAATACCTGTACAGCAAGATCTTCTAACTCCTCCATCTTCAACTCAATCGTGAAGACCAACAGAAGTTGAATGAAGATTCAACTTCTCCTTAGTAACCGGCTTTGTTAGCATATCAGCAGGATTCATGTCTATATGGATCTTCTCCAGCTTCAACTCACCATCTTCCAATACCTGCCGTATGAAGTGGTACCTTAGCTGTATGTGCTTGGTTCTAGAATGGAAAGCTGAGTTCTTAGCCAAATGGATTGCGCTTTGACTGTCACTATGCAATCTGCAACTCCCATGCTCCCTTCCAAGCTCTTCCATGAACCGTGTCATCCATATCATCTCCTTGCTAGCTTCTGTAGCTGCAATGTATTCTGCTTCTGTAGTTGACAAGGCTACAACCTTCTGCAACTTAGAAATCCAACTAACTGCCGTTCCACCTATAGTAAAAACATAACCTGTAGTGCTCCTCCTGCCATCCAAATCCCCTGCCATATCTGAATCTACATAGCCATGTAGAGACGTATCTGAACCTCCATAGCATAAGTGTCTACTGCTGGTTCCTCTCAGATATCTAAGGATCCATTGTACTGCTTTCCAATGTTCCTTTCCTGGATTGGCCATATACCTGCTTACTACTCCCACTGCTTGGGCAATATCTGGTCTAGTACACACCATTGCATACATCAAACTTCCTACCGCAGAAGAATATGGAACCTTGTTCATGTACTCTACCTCATCATGTGAATTGGGACATTGTTCTTTACTTAACTTGAAATGTCCTGCCAAAGGTGTGCTTACCGGTTTCGCATCCTGCATGTTGAACCGTTTCAACACCCTGTCCACATAATCTTCTTGAGACAATATCAACCTGTGATTTTCTCTGTCTCTCTTAATGCTCATGCCAAGGATTTTCTTAGCTGCTCCCAAATCCTTCATGGCAAACGTTTGAGCTAACTTCACTTTAAGCTCTGAGATATCCTGCATGTGAGACCCTGCAACCAGCATGTCATCTACATACAACAATAGAATAATGTATCTACCGTTATCAAATCTCTTAAAATATACACAATGGTCTGATTGACATCTACTGAAACCATGCTCAGTCATAAACCTGTCAAATTTCAAGTACCATTGCCTTGGAGCTTGCTTGAGGCCATACAAGCTTTTCTTTAACCTGCACACTAGTTTCTCTTTACCCTTGACCTCGAAACCTTCTGGCTGTTCCATGTAAATTTCTTCATCTAAATCTCCATGAAGAAATGCTGTTTTAACATCTAGCTGCTCGAGATGCAAATCCTCAAAAGCAACCAAAGACAGTACAACCCTTATAGAAGTCATCTTAACAACCGGAGAAAAAATCTCGCCAAAGTCAATACCTGGCTTTTGTGCAAATCCTTTTACAACCAATCTGGCCTTGTATCTCATCTGACCATCCTCACCTTCCTTTAACCTGTAAGTCCACCTGTTCTTCAGTGTTCTCTTACCAGCTGGCAATTCAACCAAATCCCATGTTTGGTTCTCTCTTAAGGACTCCATCTCCTCAACCATGCCATGCTCCCACTTACTCCTGGACTCCACCTGTAAAGCTTCTTCAAAACTTTCTGGTTCTCCACCATCGGTTAGCAATAAGTAATATAAAGAAGGAGAATATCTAATTGGAGGCTTACTTACCCTTTCAGACCTCCTGATTGGTGTCTTGGACTCATTTTCCACAATCTGTCCATCCAAATTTTCTGACAGTGACCGACCTCAGCCACCTGTAGACCTGTTACTGGCCGACGCCGATTCTTCCTGGCCGACGCCGATGCCTGGTCTGCCGACGTCGGTCTCTGTATGATCGACATCGGTTTCTATATTGCCGACGCCGGTGCCAAATCTACCGACGTCGGTCTCTGTGTTTTCCTGTAAGTGATTATTTCTTTTTCCCGCGAGCTCATTTTGGACCATAACTTTGTCCAACTCATTATTGCTCTGCCCAGCTTGATCTAGCTTCCTTGTCTGATCACTGTACATCACTCTTTCATTGAAAACAACATCACGGCTCCTGATTACCTTGTTAGTTCCTAGATTCCAAAATCTGAAACCAAAATCATCTGAGCCATAGCCTATAAACGTGCACCTCATAGACTTAGCATCAAGCTTCTTTCTATTTTCCTTATCTATGTGCACAAAGGCTTCACAACCAAAAACTTTGAGATATGAGAGATCAACCTTTTTACCTGTCCATGCCTCTTCTGGAATTCCACCATCCAGAGCTGTAGAGGGTCCTCTATTGATCAGGTACACTGCGGTGTCAACTGCTTCTGCCCAAAACTCTAAGGGCAACCCTGCATGCAATCTCATACATCTTGCACGCTCCATAATAGTCCTGTTCATTCTTTCAGCAATACCATTCTGCTGAGGTGTCCTTGGAACCGTCCTTTGCCTACGGATTCCATTTATGTAACAATACAATTTGAACTTAAGACTGCAGAACTCACCACCATTATCAGATCTCAAGCACTTTAATCTTTTGCCTGTTTCATTCTCAACCATGGCTTTCCATATCTTAAAAGTCTCAAAAACATCAGATTTCTTTTTAATACAGTAGATCCATACCTTTCTTGTGGCGTTATCTATGAATGTAACATAGTACTGTGATCCGCCAATAGAAGCTACATGAGCCGGTCCCCACACGTCTGTGTGAACAAGCTGTAACTTCTGCCTTTTCTTAGTAGACCCAGTCTTTAGAAAACTAACCCTTTTCTGTTTTCCAAACACACAATGCTCACAAAATTCTAGATCCATACTTTTCAAATCTGAAAGCATACCTTTAGACTTAAGGATAGACATCCCCTTCTCACTCATGTGGCCAAGCCTTGAGTGCCACAATTTAGCATCCACATCTGAAGTAGATAAAACTGAAGGAGATTTGTTAGTAATACAATTACACAAATAGAGAGTACCTTCTCTCTTACCTCTGGCCATAACCAGTGCACCCTTGGTCACTTTCCAAGAATCTGCTGTGAGAGTTACTGTACAACCCTCATCACCTAGCTTACCTGCAGAAATCAGATTTATTTTTAAACTAGGAACATGCATCACATCCCTCAACACCCATGTGTTGCCATTCTGCATCTTTAGCTGCACTTTACCTTTGCCAATTATCTTGCAAGGCTCATCATCCCCTAAGTATACTATTCCAAAATCTCCATGGACATAGTCACTGAAATATTCTCTGTTAGGGGTAGCATGGAAAGACGCACCAGAATCTAATACCCAAGATTCTATGTTATTATGCAAAGAGAAAATAAGAGCATCCTGTGCAATACCTGCAACCTTTGTCTCTTCCTTTCCTTCGTGCTGATTGTCCTCCTTAGGCTTTGACCAACAATCTCTGCTTATGTGCCCCAACTTTCCACAGTTCCAGCATTGTGGCCTTCTGCCATTCCTGGATTTGGATCTGCCTCTTCCCTTAGACTTAGATCTTGATCTCCTCTTGCTCCTTTCTTTTTGCCTTCCTCTGCTCTCGAAATTTAAAGCGTTCCCGGATGTCCCAGAAGTCTCTTCTGTGCTTTTCCTGCGAATTTCCTCATTCAAAATAACACTAACCACATCCTCTACTTTTAAAATATTTGAAGCAGAAGCAGTATTAGAAACTGCCATTACCAAGCCATGCCAGCTTTCAGGCAAAGAACATAAAATTAAAAGAGCCTTTATTTCATCTTCAAATACAATATTAACAGAACTTAACTGATTAACAATACCATGGAAATCATTCAGGTGATTGGAAACAGATCCACCTTCTTGCATATGCAAATTAAACAATTGCTTCATCAAATATACCTTATTTGAAGCGGAGGGTTTTTCATACAAATTTGCTAACATGGTCATTAACTCTACCATAGTTTTTGCCTGTGACAAATTAGATATCACAGTGGAGGCCAGACTCAGTCTTATAGACCCAAGAGCCTTTCTGTCAAGAACTTCCCATTCTTCATCCTCCATGTCCTTGGGCTTCTTTGCTATCCCACCTAACGGTAAGTAAAGATCCTTCTGATACAGATAGTCCTCTATCTGCATTCTCCAGTGCTGATAGTTCTTGCCATTAAACTTTTCCATTCTCAGCTTACTTTCCTCTGCCATTGCTTCTCCCACTCAAACAGAAATCCCTGTGAGCAACCTGTAATCCGAACACGCTACACAGATCTGAACCACCTGTTAGTGAACCTGAGCTCTGATACCACTTGTTGGGGATCAACCAACAATGGATTACACTTATGAAAGCAATCAATGCGGAAATAAATCAGATAGATAAGTAACTGAAATGATAAATAGCACAGAACAAGATATACAAGAAAACACCCTGAAAACTTGTATTAAAAACTCTTTACAATAGGAATACAAATGAAGAACTTTGTTCTTCCACACCTCTCTCAGATGCACACAAGATCTCTCACTAGATCTCTATTCCTTAAGAGCTCTCTCTAAAGTACAGTCCTTCAAACATTCACAATGTTCTACTCGTACTCTATTACACTCTCTCTCATCACCATACAATAGCTTAGAAGATCTCTCCTACATATAGAAATAGGAAACTTGAGCATGCTCTTACAACAAACAGTTAAGCCTCTTCAACAAGGGCTCTAAAAATAATATTGCTAACAATAGAGACGCGAGCATGAGTCTACAACTCAAACTCATCATGCAAACACTCGCTTCTGTCCTCGGTAGTTTTACCTCTATTTGGATGGATCTTTCTGTGTATGCATTGAATGTTAATCTGTGTCTAGTCATTGTCTCTTAATGCTCTCACAGGTTCAACACCAGCAAACCTGTGATCTACAAAGTGCCACTATCTGCTGCTGCTAGGAGTAGAGTTCTATTTTAGAGGTATAAAACAGGTGAGGTCACTTACAGTGTGTATTTCTCAGCACCTTGGTGAGTCCCTGTTTCTTGTGCTTTCCATAAGAACCTCCCTGTCATCCTAGAGACCTGGTCTTTTCTGCCAGATCTGAGTGTATGTATGTTTTTCCCTGATCCTGAGTGTGGATGTGGAAGGTCAACCTATTTTTGGTGTATCACCTCTTTTAGAGTAGGCTGTTTGTTTTCATGCTTTTTCTCTATCTCTTTTCATCCCCCCCCAGTATACCTATATACCTATATTTTGTGCTACCTGAAACAAACAAGATACATCAGAGGGAACTAGCCCATACCTAGAGACTCTCCTCTCCTGCTTCGCCATCCCACAGGCGAGAGAGGGGTTTCCATGTTGCGGGGAGAGGGCAGGAATCCATTTTCCTGCCGCAGGGTGCACTTTCCAGTGCTATGCCAAAGGTTACCACAAGGTCAGCTTCAAGAGGGGTCCCTTTTGTTTTCATTGAGCTACCTTTAAACTCTACTAAAAGGCTCAGGTTTGGAAGAACTCACCCTTATCCACTAGTAAATCCTCCTAGACTTGTTGCTAGGAACACCAACCCAGCTCAGCCACAAATACAGCCTGTTCCAGCCATGGCATTGCCTTTTGCAGCTTTTCGTGGTGAGAGCCCCTTAAACCTCCCATGCTATGACCCAATTCTAGGAACAACTTTAAAAAATGTGCCCTCTTTTGATGGAGTGGGACCTATTACGGTTGTTGAGAATATCAAAAATATTGCCAATCTTTGCAATATTCATAACATAATAGAAAAAAACATTGCCATCAGACTGTTAGCCTTGTCTCTGAAAGGAAAAGCTCTTGACTAATACGACACTTTGCCTGTGAATTCCATACATTCCTGGAACGAATTGGGCACCCATTTAACTGATCATTTTGGGGGAAAAAGTGATGGCCTCTCTCTTGCTGAGCAGCTGACAACTATAAAAAGAGATCTGCACGAGTACATGCAGGACTTCAATACGCAGTTTCAAAAGACTTGGGATAGAATTCCCATCTTGGCAAGGCCGACTCCCAGCTATGCTTTCTTGTACTATCTAAAAGCATTAAACAGTGATATTGTTGTGATGATCCAATCTATGGGGGGACACATACTGCCAGCTGCATATGACATAGCCATTACAGCCAAAAATTGCTTGGTTCAAGCCGGAAAAATTGCCCCTAGGTCTCATATGCCACTTTTCCCAGAACCGCTGCTCCTAATTCAAGTTGTCGCTCCCACAATTGCTCCCCTACCTATCATTGAGAGGCTAGCTGCTATTCCATCTAATGAATTAAATGAAGTTAAGGGCCTGTTGCAGAGCATGTCAAACAAACTTGTTGCCCTTAAAAGGCAGCAAGATCAAAGCAACAAGCCAAACTAAGGTTATCAGAATTATGGCCATGCCCCTAGACCCCCCTTTCAAAATTATAACCAAGGTCAGGGGCAGCTCACTACAACCAGGCCTTATCAAAATTATAACTCAGGCCCCTCTTCATCATCTAAAGCCATGGTGCCTACTCAGAACAATCTAGTGCAGGAGCAGCCAGGTTGTTCAACCATGGGACAAGGTCAAGAGCAAGCTGCCCATATGAATGACATGATGAATTTCGTTCAGAATTCAAAAAATTAGGCTGCTAATTCTTCCTAGTTTTTTGAGTTTCCAGCCCAACCCAGCATGAGTAAAAATCAAACTCAGCCACATTCTACCCTGATAAATCACGAAGAAGGTGAGCTCTGTGCAATTAATCATGGAGGTGCCATAGACAATCAGGTTGATTGCGTTGCAGCCAACACGAGATTTAAAAGAAGAGCAGTTGGAGAAGCGCAAGCTTCCCCTCAGGCAGCAATGAATCCTCCATCACACCCTTTTCAAAAGGCCCCAATTCCCAGACAACCATTTGCACCTCTAGCTCCCCAATCTACAACTCCAGCTGGGATCAGCCCAAAGGAATGTACGAAGAGGATCAGCCCCCAAGTTAATATAATTGATCAAATGAAGAAATTGCATGTGAGCATTTCTCTATGGGATTCATTATCTCTTCCAGGACAAAAGGAGGTATTAAAGAAAGAATTGCATGAGCTAGATCGCCAGGCCATCCCAACAGACACTAATAACGTCCTAATGATGAATGGGCAGCCTTCTGATTCAAGTTAGGTAAAGAAAGAAGAAAAGACTCCCCCTTTTTATGTATCTTTGATCATAGGGGATTTTTTAGTACATAATTGCATAATTGACAGCGAGGCCAACACTTCAGTGATGCCCAAGTGCATTACTGATAAGATGGGGTTAAAGTACGAAGCCATGAACAAGGGAGTCTTGCAACTAGATGGGACACCTACAAAGACAGTCAGAGTCCTGACGGGATTGAGTTTAACATTGCATGCCTACCCAACATTCTCAATCCCTAAAGATATAGTAGTAGCGGACGTTCTTCCATATTTTGCAATCTATTTGTCTAGGGACTTTACGTCCAAAATAGGTGGTTATCTAGCAGCAAATTGGTCATATCTAGTTTTCAGAACCAAATACGGGACCAAAGTGAAAATCAAATCTGAGCCACTCTAAAAGGACCACCTAGAGCCCTATTCACCCAAGGCAGTGAATGTCAGTTACACTATCATTGATCCAGAAGACTCTCAATCAGACAAGTCCTCATCTTCTACTCTTGAAGGAGTCGCAGATATACTCTTGGATGAGTGGGAAAGTGATAACTTTGAGCACGATCCTTATAAGTTTATTGAGGAGGCAGACCTTGGTGTCTATTGCTTGCATGAAGAAAGTGCCGTCATGCCTAATATAATGAAGGAGAACAAAGAAGACCTTGGCCTGTGGCGGCTGTACTTCGATGGTTCCAGAAGCAAACTAGGCACTGGTGGTGGGGCAATGTTAGTTTCCCCTTCTAAAGAAAGGTACTTTTCAGCCTTCCATTTCCAGTTCTCTTGCACATGTAATGTTGCAGAATATGAGTCTTTGATTCATGAACTTGAGTGGGCAAGAAAGAGAGGGATCAAGAAATTACAAATCCTGAGGGACAGTGAACTAATAGTGAACCAAATAAGAGGCCTAAACCTGACCAAGAACTCCTTACTGAAGTCTTACAAGCATAGAGTCTGGGACTTGATAGAAGATTTCCTTGCTCTTAACATTACCTCGATTCCCAGGGAACAAAATAAGCAGGCTGACAGGCTGGCAGCTGTTGGCACCCAATTTGATGTTTCAAAAGAAATAAGTAGGTGTTGTGGTTTGCGCCATTTTAAAGTGGTGGTTCGGCCTTCAATTCCAGACAATGTTACAAATTGGTAGGTCTTCGAAAATGACCAGCAGATAGCTCTTTTTCTGCAAGAAGAGGTTGAGTTTGCGGTCCACAATCAAGCGAAATTAAAGTAGCAATATGGAGATCAGATTGTTCAATTGAAGAACAATAAACTTTCTAAGGGTCTGGTTACACTTGAAATTATGTTCAATGGAGAAGACCAACTAAGAGATGACAAAGCATGCATCACTACCAAAGAAGAGAATTATGAAAAAGTTGAAATCTTCAAGGACAAGTTGCTAGCGCTTGGTAAGGTCTGCACATTTCAAGAAAGGCAAGCTTTCATTCTCCTATGTCAGGAGTTCGCTGACGTCTTTGCCTGGAACTATAGCAACTTGAAAGGCTTTGACCCAAGACTCGCCCAACACACTATTGAATTAGAAGAAGGTGCAAAACCAGTCGCACAAAAGTAGAGGCCTGTTAATCTGATGATTGAGCTCCTTATGCAGAAAGAATTGGTCAAGTTGATTGAGTCTGGCATTATATTTCTGATCAAACATTCCTCATGGTTGGCCAATTTGGTTCCAGTTAGAAAGAAAAATGGGGAGATTAGGCTATGCGTCGACTTCAGAGACCTTAATAAAGTCTCTTTAAAAGATCATTATCCCCTTTTGAACATGGAGCAGATCCTCCAAAAGGTAACTAGTTCTGAATGTTTCTCCCTCTTGGATGGTTATTCGGGATATAATCAGATTCTGTTACGGGGCTGTGACCAATACAAAACATCCTTCACCACTAAATGGGGAATGTTCACCTACTAGAAGATGCCTTTCGAGCTATCCAATGCTGGTGCTAGTTTCCAGTGAGCCATGGACATGGCTTTCAGTGGTTTGATAAATAAGAACGTGCTGGTGTACCTCGATGATATAACAGTTTTCTCCAAGGAGGTGGGACAACATATGAAGCACCTCAGGCAGATTTTTGAGAGGTGCAGGGAATTTGGCATCTCCCTAAATCCAAAGAAATGTGTATTTGCAGTTCATGAGGGGAAACTTCTTGGCCACATTGTGTTCAAGGAAGGTTTGTCTATTGACCCTGAGAGAGTCCGCTCCATCTTGGAGATGTCCCTACCAAAGCACAAGAAAGGCCTGCAGAGTTTCTTTGGCCGGGTAAATTTCATTCGGAGGTTCATTCTAAATTTTGCTAAAATAGTTAAACCCCTAACCTCCTTGCTGAGGAAGGGTGAAGAATTCAAGTGGACAACACCAAGAAAGGATAGCTTTGAAGCTATCAAACAGGCTTTGACCTAGGCTCCCGCTCTAATCAGCCCTGACTTCAACAAAGACCTCAATCTCTATACCTTTAGCAATGGAGAAGTAATATTTTCTATGCTTACTCAAGCAAATAGTGATGACCTCGAACAACCACTTGCCTTCTTCAGCCAAGGGTTAGAGGACTTCAAAATTAGGTACACCTACGTAGAGAAGCAAGTCCTGGCAGTGGTACGTAGCTTGAAAAAATTCAGATATATGTTATCAAACAACAGGATCCATCTCATGGTTCCACATCCTGGCGTCAAATATTTCTTGACCAATCGAGACTTAAATGAGAAAAGAGCGGGATGGATCACCAAAGTGATGGAATACGATATAGACATCAAAATTGCCAGGTTGGTGAGAGGAAGGGGCCTGCGTGAACAACTAGCAGCAGATTTGAGGCAAAGGGGTGAAGACAGCTTACTGATCCATGATGCAGCCACTGCAGAAGAACCAGCTGTCATAAGAGATTAGACGTTGGACATGAGGCATTTCCTTCTTACGGGCAAATGTCCATAGGGTCTCGATAAGGCCGGAAGAAGGTATTTTAAACTTTAGTCCCTTCCCTATGTTTTGATTGATGGAGTATTATTTAGGAAGGATCTCTCCAGGGTTCTCTTGAGATGCATTGACTCCAGTCAGGCTAACAAGGTATTGGCTGAGTTTCACGATGGGCCAGCAGGCGGCCATTTCACCCCTAAGACTACAGTGGCAAAAATAATGAGAGCTGGCTATTTTTGGCCCTTTCAAGGATACCCATGCCTGGGTAAGAAAGTGTCAAAAGTGTGCACTTTTTGATAGAAAATAGCGATTGGCTGCCATGCCCCTTCAACCCATTCAAGTTGAACAACCATTCATGCAGTGGGGCCTGGATTTCATAGGGATGATCAATCCTCCCTCTAGTGCTGGACACAAATGGGTCCTGACTGCTACAGATTATTTCACCAGGTGGGTGGAAGCCATTGCTTTGAAGGAAGCAAATGAAATCACAGTTTTGGATTTCTATGAGGACTTAGTGACACATTTTGGGGTCCCAGCCACTATAATTTTAGACAATGCCTTGGCTTTTTTGGGAACCAAAACTAGTGAATGGGCGCTAAGGTATGGTATATACCTCAACACTTCATCAAATTACTACCCACAGAGAAATGGGCTAGCTGAGTCCACTAACAAAAATTTGATCAAGATTATAAAGAGGACCATGGAAGAAAATCAGAAAACTTGGCACAGCAAGCTAAAGATAGCTTTATGGGCCGATTGAATCACTCTGAAAAGATCAATCAAAAATTCTCCATATATGCTTGTGTATGGAAGGGAAGCAAAGCTTCCTATCTCACTCGAGTTGCCAGCATTAGATCTCACTCATCAACTGCAGCTAGAAGAAGGAAGCAGCATGGAGGTCAGATTGTGTGAACTAATGGAGCTCCAGGAGGTAAGGAATCGGGCCGTGGTCTCTATGGTCAGTCGCCAACAGCAAGTGAAAGGACATTTTGACAAGAAGTCTTCATCAAAAAGTTTTGTCAAAGAAGACATTGTTTTAAAATGGGATGAAGATAGAGCTAAGCCTGAAAAACATGCAAAATTTGATGCCCTCTTGAGCGGTCCTTACATCATTACTCAGTGCAAGTAGCATAACGCGTTCTAGCTCTCTAAGTTAGATGGCGAAGAATTGCGTATCCCAATCAACGAGATACATCTGAAGCGCTGCCACTAAATTTTGGTTTGACTGTACATAATTTTCCCTATTTTCCCTAAGTGTAGTTTGCACAGTTAGTTATTTTTAGCATTGTGTGTTTCCCTTCATTTTGGGGGTAAATTCTATGTATTTTGATTCTAGGATTATTTAGCTGTGGAGAACTCCCTTCAAAGTCACCGTTTGACTCTGCACCCAATGGAATGTAAGGAAATTGAGTTCTAAGCCTAGCAGGCATGCTTACCCTGTGAGTCACCAATTTGTTGACCCAATTTTGTCCCTCAGGCAAAATCTCGGTCACCTTCTACACCTGCTTTGCATGGCCAGTCATTTCGAGTTGCAAGGTCCGCCTTCAGGGTTTGACAGTTCCGTTTCATAGCATTGGCTCATTGGCCTAGTTCATTGGCATTCACAGTAGCAAGAGGCAGAGTCTTCAAACGTTCACAAGAAGAGGGGAAAAAGCTGGGGCGTTTGACACTTAGCAAAAAAAGGAAGGGCAGAGAAAATGTAGAGGGCAGTGAAATCGCTGCCCACAACACGGGCGGGTAAAAAGAGACCCCCTACACGCAATGCAGAGGGCGGCAAAATCATCGCCCACAACGCCGGTGGAGGAAAAGAGGCCACTAACATCAGCCAACATCGACAAAATTTCCACCATCGGTAGAAGTCCTACATGCAATCCACTGTAGTGGGTGGCAAATTCACTGCCCACAACATGAGGCAAAAAAAACACTTGCAGAACACAGGAAAAAACCTGCCCAACCGCCGGAGGAGAAGACTAGCACACAAAACGAGGCAACAAGCATGGTTTTGGTAGACTTATGACATCATGAATAGTGTTTTTTTACTCTTTCCAATGAGACTCCTCTTGACTCTTTCCTTATAAATGTGCAGACTTGGTCATTTTATAGAGATCTTCCCCACTTTTGTAAAGAGCACTGCTCTCTAAATTTTCCACCTAAATCAATAAAAGATAGTTTTACCTCTATTTGGATGGATCTTTCTATGTATGCATTGAATGTTAATCTGTGTCCAGTCATTGTCTCTTGATGCTCTCACAGGTTCAACACCAGCAAACCTGCGATCTATAAAGTGCCACTGTCTGCTGCTGCCAGGAGTAGAGTTCTATTTTGGAGGTATAAAATAGGTGAGGTCACTTACAGTGTGTATTTCTTATCACCTTGGTGAGTCCTTGTTTCTTTTGATTTCCATAAGAACCTCCCTGTCATCCCAGAGACCTGGTCTTTTTTGCCAGATCTGAGTGTATGTATGTTTTTCCCTGATCCTGAGTGTGGATGTGGAAGGTCAACCTATTTTTGGTGTATCACCTCTTTTAGAGTAGGCTGTTTATTTTCATGCTTTTTCTCTATCTCTTTTTATCCCCCCAAGTATACCTATATACCTATATTTTGCGCTACCTGAAACAAACAAGATACATCAGAGGGAACTAGGCCATACCTAGAGACTCTCCTCTCCTGCTTCACCGTCCCACAGGCGAGAGAGGGGTTTCCATGTTGCGGGGAGAGGGCAGGAATCCATTTTCCTGCCGCAGGGTGCACTTTCCAGCGTCAACAATAAGGTTAGGTGGCTCAAATTGATACATAAGGAAATCTTGATGTTTAGTTTGGTCAATAACCTCTTCCAAGGTATGTGGAGAGAGAGAGAGCAGACTTGATATTGTAATTTAGGAAAATGGAATGAGTAAATAGATGGAAAATATTATCAACCATGTTATGTTCACATTTATTTGACAAAGTCTTCCATATTTTAACAAAGGCTTTAGTGGTTTCATTTTCATTTTGTTTACAATTTATGAAATGGGCCAAAGTGTTTTCAAGAAGATCACTAGTTTGGAATTCTTGAACTAAAACATTCATTAAATCCTCCAAACTAGTAATGGAATGAGGTCTAAGTTGATTGTACCAATATAAAGCATCACATATGAGGGTTTTGGAAAGGATATTGGTATCATCAAATGTCTTTAATTTGACCCAATCCTTATAAAGATTTCCAAATGTCTATATATGAAGGGTAGGATCGGTTGATCCATTATAAGAAATCGTAGGTGTTATACCTATAGATAATAGAAATATACACACCTACATTTTTGAATGTCAAAAATCCCCCTATACCTATGTGGGACTCCCTTGGGACCAACCTATACCTATTTGGCCTCACTAAACTCATCTACACCTAGTTTCACCAAGATAAGTGAACTTGACTTTCATGACCCTTTTTCTTGTGATCCTGATCATCAACGGTCAGGGTGACTATCAATGGTCAACCTTGGGAACCTCTAACCTTCAATGGTCATGATCTACCTCTTAATAAATAACATGCAAACTATCACTTTGATTTTCTAAATATAGCTCATCTAAATCTTGTTACAAGCCTTTGCATAGACAAATTATATTTAGATGGCCTACTTACACCTTCACTTCCACCTCTTACTTGTGCCTATAAGAGAGAGAGGCCTAGGAGGCCAAATCCATTTTAAATAATTATTAAGAGCTTAGGCATTGAAATTTTTTCTTTTATAGGTCAATTAGGTTAATCAATGTCATCAAGATTATTAAGCATTATCAACCATTCTTATTGGGAGCTAACTTATCATTTCCAATCAACCAATCTCTTAGGTACCATTATTATATCGAAATAAAGCTATATTCTACTAATAGGCTAACTACATCAACCAACCACCCAAATAACTTTTTGTAAGACATGTACTTGTTTGTCAATATTCACATGCCTTAATTCCATTTCATAATCAATCTAGCCCTTGCCAAACTCCTAGAATCCATCTATAGGATCCCATCATTTATCTATTTATAAAACCTAGAATTCTATAGTCAATTTTTTATGGTTAGACCCAACCACCAATGGTCAGGCATAACAATCGATGATCACCCCAATCATCAATGATCACCTGTGGCACCAAAAACCAATAACCTATTTTTACCCACCTATGCCTAATCAAATCCAATTTTCTATGTTTTTGACCATTCATAGACCTATTTCAGATTTTTTGAAGCATATCCCAACCCCCTAACACTAGTATTAATTAGTTTATCACTAATTTGATCATTTCTAGTCTATTTTATTAATAAGCATTATTTGGAAGCCCTACTTTTCCTTCGGTATTTTCCAAAGCAGACATGATTTTTAACACTTTTTAAGACAAAAATATAGTTACCCTTTAGCACTACCTTAACACCTCCCCTCACCATATACTAGTTTCAACTTTACCTTAGGATCCTCCTTATGGCATGCCATCCCACCTTATGAAGGGTATCCCTATATTCATGATCACCACCTAACCTTCAACCACCTAGGCATATTCATTTATGAACCCCTCTAATGCCACAATTTAAAACCAACCTATCCAACCAAATTCTACCCTTACACCTTTTTCCAATAGTAATGACTCCTTTACCTTGGGGATAACCCAACCATTAACCCATAATGCTCCACTTGTTGTTGGATTACCCACCACTGACACTACTAACCTCCCCTATGTTAAACCTAACCCATCAATCAATACCCATTTACCAAGATTAGGGGTATTTTTCCCTTTTACTTCACCACCCATTATTATAAAGGTCACTAACTCACCTATAATCACCAACCCAAATACCACCCATGCCCAATCCATAGGGAGTCCTCAATAGTTACCCATTGTACCCAATCTAGGATAAATCCCGAACTCACAAGGGTATGTACCCACTATCCAACCACCATCATCTACCTACCCTACCCAACCTATAGCATCCACATTCCCATATGTAGTAGCCTCTCAACCAGCAAACAATTATGAATATGTTTCCCAACCTCAATCATAATATCAACCTTACAATCCTTTAAGTGTACCACCTCAAATTGACTTAATGAAAATTCTCATAGACAAGATGACAAACCTTGAGTCATCCATTTTGGGGGCTCATAGCATTATATCCTATGATGATATTTGTAACAAACCTATTCATATTTCTATCCCCATCAAACCTTAACCTATTCAATGGGAGCTTCCAAAATTTACCAAATTTTAGATCAAGGAAGACCCCCAAAAAAACCTTAGGGATTTAAATCATGCATGTTATATGATTACTTCTAATGATGTTCTTCTCCTTCAAAACTTCCCCATGTATTTATCTACTCTAGCACTTGACTGGTATAATTCCCTCACCAAGAATTTCATATTTTCTTTCACCCTAATCATACAAGTCTTCTTAGATCACTTTTCCATTAACATTTTTAAGAAGGCCTCTATCACTGGCCTCTATTCTATCAAAAAATTTAATGATGAGTCTATTGACAATTTCCTCACTCATTGGAGAAGTTTGATTAATTAGCTTTCATTTTCCTTGCCTCAAACTAAACTTATATAAATTTTCACTTGAGCTTGCACCAAGCATATATCTTCTACACTTCATGTCCAAAGCCTCAAAACTTTGGATGAGGATTTTACCATGGTATGTAAACTATAAAACTAGGCCATAGATGAGGGTAAATTGAAGTTAGAAAATAATAACTCTACCTTCAAGACCAATGAAACCTCTTCCTCCAAACCAAACAACCAGTCTAATATCAAAACCAAGATAAGGGGAACCATGAATTTCATCCTTCTTAAAACCACCTCTTCATCCAATGTCAATTAACAAAATTCTCCCATTACCTCCAACTAAAACACAAGGAATCCAAACCAAAGAAACTAAAAACAATTCACTCCACTTGGATAATATTATACCTTGATTCTAGAGAAGCTACTAAAATTTAACCTTAAACAACTTCCACCAATCAAACCTCCCTAGCAGATTAATTCTTCTCATTTAGAACCTACTTGGTATAATGAGAATGAGCTTTGTGCTTTTCATCAGATAATTAGACATGACATTAGCTGATGTAATACTTTTAAGAACATTGTTCAAAGTATTATGGACAAAGGGGAACTCATGTTAGATAATCCTAATGCCCCTCAAAATCAAGTTCTTGACATCTTTAGGAAACCTTTTCCTAACCATGCCCCTGTAAAATCCAAGGACACACAAGCTAAATATTCTAATGATGCCCACACAATCAATATGGTCCGTGATACACCTATCATCCAACCTACTTAATTTTCCCCCACTTCATCTACTGAGGTGGCAAAGTCACTTTCCCTTCCCTCAAAGGCCCAAATTGAGGAGGTTCCTTTTTCCTTAGCTTATCTCATAGAGGCTTTGGAATTATCAAGCACCCCATTAGATAGCCTACCCCCAAAAAAAAACCATTCCTAACTCACCATCTCCCCTAACTATGAATCAAGCCACAACTATGGACATCATGCTTAGGGAAGTAACTCTTTCACAAACACCACTCATAGAGTAGTCACCCAGCTTGAACTTACCTCCCTTGCTTGAGGAAACAAAGGAAGCTATCAACCCTGATCACTAACCCATAGGTGTATCCTTGATACCTACTACCTAGAGGGCCAAACCAGTATATAGACCTTTTTATAAACTTGTTTAAAAGCTAGGTATGGTCACAAAACTAGATATAGATCAAGCCACTTTTTGGAAATAGTTATGGATTCCTTACATTAAAAAACCTAAACCTTATAGCATGCCTCTAACCAACCAATCCATAATTTATCCACCACCTCTTAAACCAATCTGAACTTCAACCAACCCTTCACCTTCTCTGTTAACCAAAATAGCCACCTCTTCAATCACCACATCACCAACCAAACCTTGCAAAACTCTTGGTGCCTTCCCTTCTCATATTTTAGTTCACCCATCCTTGAAGGTAGAATTAACCTCACCTAAGATGATACCTAGGTCTCAACCCTCATGAAATATTAGGATGAAAACATTAAAGGGCCACACGATTAAGAATCTACCTCTTCTACTTTGACCTTTATCTTAGGGCCTCACCCTTTCACTTTGCTTAAAAAACAACCCTTTTTAACATATATCACCCACTATCATTGATTACAATAGCCCACTTATTATCTGATGCACCAGTCCTTCTTAGATTACCACTACTTAGAATATCAAACTCAGCCACCCTAACTACAAACATACCCAAACCAAAGCCATCCACCAGAAACACCACCTTACCAAAACATCTCTCACCAAACCATTGCCAGCAATATGCCCATCTTACCAACCCAAACCATGATTCCTAAACCTTTCTTACATCTAGTTAAATCATATATGACCATTATTAAAAGATTATTATAGACCTCCTACCACATATTACCTCCTATCAGACCTTTTGATCCTCTCAATTTGAAGTAGGCCTGGTACAATGACCATAAAATTTGCTCCTATCACATGACAACTAGACATGACATAGAGAATTTCAAATCTCTCTAAGACATTATCCACAAACTCTATGATGAGGATGATCTTTTAGTAGATGAACTTCTATCCATTCCTCCACCAATACAACCAACATCTAGTTACCAACACATTCCTAATCCCCCACTCTCACCTCAGAGTGATAGAGAATATACCTAACCTCATATTTCACCTTGCCCCTCTATCCATACCATTAATGTGGTCACACAATCACAAAAAAAGTATAAAGGGAAGGCCAAAGTGTTTATTCCATGGACGTACCCACCAACTCACCCTAAACCAAAATAGATCCAAACCTCCACGTCTGTAGCTAATCCTAAAGTTACCATCTTAGTCACTTTAGAGGATAACCCCTCTTAATTCATTAGGAGGGTCATTCTTAACTAACTTCACCCAACCCTAGCAAAGATGAGCCTTTATGAACTCATTTTTGCCTCACCCCACCATCATCAACCCATGATAGAGGCTATGTAAACCATTGAGGTTGGACTAGGAGACTCCTAACCTATAAATGATTTTGTAAGCACTCTCCAAATCTCTACCCTTATTACCTTCAAGGACTCAAAGATACCTTCTATCCATCTCAAAGACCTAGATCCCCCTCTTTTTATTATAGCCCACATCAACCAAACCATGTCAAATGGGTTATGATTGATGGGGGAACTAGTATCAACATCATCTCTTCCCATGCCTATGAGCAACTCAAACTATTGAACAATGTCATGTCCTAAATAGCCATCCTTAGATACTTTCATGTTACTATGACCACTACCTTAGGAAATGCCATCTTTCACATTCAGCTTGGACCTCTCATGTTCCTCAAACTCTTTTAGGTGGTCAAAGGTGAATTTTAGTAGAATGTTTTACTAGGGAGACCTTGGATCCAAGTCATGGGTTGTGTACCTTCCACCCTCCATCATTGTGTCAAGTTTCAACATGAAGGTTAAGTATTTACCATACACATTGACCCTAAGCCTTTGTAACATGTAATATACTTACTGACCTAATGACATTCTGCTACATCCATCCAAAGCACTATAAACAACCACCACCAATCCCTCACCCACAAAAGCCAAAGCCATTACTTCCCCTTCCACTGAAGCATCTACTAGTTCATCTATCTTGATAGACTAGATACCCATTATTAATCCTTTATAACCCACCTTGCAATGCCTTACCCTTGAAAAATACCATCTCCTCACCCTTGACATCTTCTAAACTCCCCAAGAATATAGAAATCTCAACCATCAACTAGGTTATGACCCCAACATTATATCCATTACCCCATTGGGGAATCCAAGATGTCCAAACAACTTCTATATGGGGGAATTGATAGGCCACTTAATGCTATTACCAATCCCTCTCTACCTCAACCATTCATATCCAACGTTTCTTACTTGGACAACTTGGTCTTTGCTAAGATATACCTCTACAAGTGTGCTTGGAAAGGATTTGATTTAGGAAGGTCTAAGCATGGGCCACACAAATTAATATCAATTAAGACCCACAAGCCTAAAAAAAACATGGCCTTGAATTTATTCTACCCAATCAGAAGAAATCCAAACAACTTTCCCCTACCATTGTTGAAGAAGAGACCCCTTCCTCACCAACACCCCCTCCACCTATGGGTGAGGATGAGGATATCATCCCACCTATTTTTTTTCCATTAACATGATTACATTCATCCCCTAACTTTTCAAAATGAATTTCACCCCTATCCATCCCTTTAATCCATCCTAAACTAGTAGGAGAAGACTCTCCTACCATTCACACTATCCAGTGCTAGGATGGTGATTCTATTCTCACCTACCTTGGTGCACCTAATTCCTCCATCCACAAATAACTACCTATAGAGAACTCAATCATGTTGAATGAACCAAACATGGATATTGACATAGGCACTTTGGATAACCCCCATGTTGTCAAACTAGGCCAAACACTCACCCCTGAGGAACTACATGACTTCTTTACCTTCCTCCAAGATTATAGTATTGCATTTGATTGGTCATATAATGACATGCCCAATATTGACCTGGCCATTGCCACCCAAAACATTGTGACTAATTATAACACCAAGCATTTCAGATATAAACTCTGTCAAATGCATCCTCACATATCTCTCCTTGCCAAAGAAGAGATATAACACCTCCTTTTTGTCAACTTCATTGAACCCATTGATAATCCTTAGTGGGTTTCAAACATCATGCCTATCATTAAATCCATAAGAGACTACATATTTGTGTGGACTTTCATGACTTCAACCTCACCTACCCAAAGGATGGCTTTCCTCTACCTAAGATTGACCAACTTATTGACCTTACGATATGCCATGAGATGTTGTCACTCATGGATAGATTCTTGGGTCATAATCAAATTTTTATTTCCCCTAAATATTAGTGCAAGGCTACCTTTATCATCTCATGGGGGGTTTTCTATTATAGAGTCACGCCCTTCAATCTTAAGAATGCTGGTGCAACCTAACAATGTATAATGAACCATATTTTCCATGACCTTTTCCATACAATCATCGAAGACTATGTAGATGGCCTTCTTAGGAAGTCCAAACTTCACAAAGACCACTTAACCATTCTTAATATTATATTTTAATGACTTATCCATTATCATGTCCACTTGAATCCCAAGAAATGTATTTTTAGGGTCTTATCAAGAAAACTTCTAGGATTCATCATTTCCCTTTAAGGAATCGAGGTTTACCTTGCCAAAATAAAATACATCCTTGAGATGATACATTCAACCAATCTTAAACAAATCTGTATCTTGTAGGGGAAGCTCAAATCCATTCACTACTTCATCTCATATCTCTCCAATCAGTGTCGACACTTCCACCACATCTTGAAAAAGGACATCTCTTTTAATTGAAATGTTGATTGTCAAAAGGTTTTTGATGCACTCAAAGAGTACCTTCTATCTCCACCTATCCTCACACCTCCTAAGGATGACCAACTTTTATACCTTTATATATCATCCACTAACCATTACCTAGGGGAAATGCTTTCCCATTGAGATTAACACCATAAAGAGCAATTTGTCTATTACATTAGCTACACACTTGTTGAGTACAAGACTCGATAGACACATACTAAGAAACTTTTCTTAGTTCTAGTCTTCATTGCCACCAAAATTTTCCACTACCTTCTTAACCATAATTTTTTCATCATAACTAATACCGACCCACTCAAGTACATGCACTCTAAACCATACCAAAACTAGTGTATGGCCAAGTGACTCATTATTCTAGCTAAGTTTTACCTTGAGTTTCTCTAGAAAAATTTAATTAAGGGGAAAGTCATTGAGAACCAATTGGTTGATGCACCCCTAATAAATAACCAACCTCCTCCTCTTGAGTTTACAGATGAGTCTATCACAAGCCTATTTCAAGTATATTTCACCAATCAAGTAACCATGTTTTTCAATGGTTTCAAATGTTAGTGTGGTGGGGGAGCCAATATCATCCTTATCCCCCTTATCAGTGAACCACATCATTTTTTATTTAAACTCAGCTTTGAATGCACCAACAATGTGGCTAAGTATGAAGCCATATTAATAGGTCTCCAAACTACCTTATACTTAGGAGTCAGAATAATCAATATCTTTGGTGACTCCCAACTTGTGGTCAACCAAGTCAATGATATTTACTAGTGTAAGAAGGAAATGATGCAACTATATAGAAAACTAGTTACATAATTCCTAGCATCACTCAAACATTACCATATTTAAACTAACCCATGATCTACCAACAAGTTTTTTGATACCATGGCTTCTATTGCCTCTTATATCCCGTCAGAACCCTTAGATTCCAAACTATCAGTCATTGTCCATTGCCTCATTAAAATTTTCTACACAAAATTAGAAAATCAAACCATCTTTAGTGTGGAAGAAATTCTGCTTGACCTTTGGTATCAACAAACCTTTGATTACCTTTACCTAGGCATAATTCTTTCTAGCCTTTCTAGGAATGACTATCGGGTGTTTATATAGATTACCTCCCATTACACCATTATGAGAGGAATTCTTTACAAACGTGGTTTTGATGGCCTCCTATTCCATTTCCTTTATGGTTTAGAAGCCTCTCACACTATGAAGGAAACACATGAGGGTATCTATGGGGGCCACTTTAGTGGACTCATTGTGTGTAAGCACATCCTCTACCTAGGCTATTACTAGCCCACCCTTAACCAAGACTATTGTGATTATGTGAAAAGGTGTGTCAAGTGTCAATAACATGCTAATTTACATCATGCACCTAGTAATAGCCTTCATGTTTCTACATATTTTTATCCCTTTTCATGATGGGGTCTTGACCTTATTAGTGAAATCAACCCCCATTCTTCAAAATGACATCATTCTATGATTACCATGATTGAATATTTTACCAAATAGGTGGAAGCTAGTCCTCTAATCTTGACAATTCATCACCCACCATCCATTTTGGTGTGCCCCATAAGATCATCATCCAAAATGGAAAATCCTTCAAAAACAAACAAGTCTAGGGCCTTTATGACATATTTGGTATTAAACTTAGTATTTCATCACCTTATCACCCACAAGAAAATAAATGAGCTGAAGCCTCTAATAAACCTCTTAACAACATGCTTATGAAATGGTTAATGTCTTAGGTTGGGATAAATAATTGTACATCCATTTTGCCTTATTGGCGTATCATACCAAATAGGTGAAAGATATTCCTCTTATCTCGATGGAAGTTAAAAATATTATTGAATTTATCACCCACCATATCATTTGCCATTTTGGTGTGCCCCATAAGATCATCATCCAAAATGGAAAATCCTTAAAAAACAAACAAGTCTAGGGCCTTTATGACATATTTGGTATTAAACGTAGATTTTCATCACCTTGTCACCCACAAGCAAATAAATGAGCTGAAGCCTCTAATAAAACTCTTAACAACATGCTTACAAAAATGGTTAATGTCTTAGGTTGGGATAAATACTTGTACATCCATTTTTCTTTATGGGCATATCATACTATAATTTAAACCCCTACTAGTGCTACACCTTTTTCTCTCATGTTTGGATCCAAGGTTGTATTGCATCTTGAAGTCTAAATACCTTTTCTTCTCATAGATTTGTATGATCCTTGTAGACACCTAATTGTGTCTAACCCCTTGGTCCTTTTCACACTTCATTAATTTAAAATAAATTACTTATTTTAGATTAATGACATCACCCTCCACACCTCAACCTTGGACCATTTCTCACCCCATGACTCACCCAAGACCTATTCTTACTCCTCCCCAACCACCTAACCAACTCTTGTGCGTATTTAGCTCGACCTTTGACAATTCTCCAATGGAATATGCACTTGGTGGATGGAGAATGGGCTCCTTAGCCCTTTTACTCATTCTTCAGCCGCTGACATCAATCAACTATCGGTCGATGCCAGCGGGATCACCGACGTTGATTTACTTAAACCAAATTCTAACACTGAGTTACGAGCTAGCCTAATTAGGAATCACGAATCATGAATCGACTTCTTCTCTCAGACTCTCTCTCTCTTGCCTATAGATTGGGACATCAAAAAACAGACTCTGAGACATCAACAATGATCAGACTTCAACTAACACTCCTTTGGCCACAAAGACTCTACACCAATCGCTCCAGATTAGACTAAAGCATTACACGAGACCTGGACATCAGCTGTAATAGGTACAAGCATTTAGCACCTTGGTTCTTCATCTTACCAGAGCTAAGTATTTCTTCTGCCCTTTCATTTCAGTGATTTAGAAAGCATTAGTAATTAGTTTCTATATACTATTTTCTAAATACTATCGACCAGACCAGACCTGACTTTCAACTAGACCTGACTTTCAACAAAACTTGACTTCTTCCAGGGAAGGGTTGAAAAGCCTTCCTCTCACCCTTACCCTTTTTGACAACCTATCATCTACCTTTGCCCTTCTACGGGCCTTAGTCATCTCCCTGCAAACCTGCACAGAGCCAGACTCCTTCTAGACCCCTTTGTCTACCACAAACCCATCCAAAACCCATCTAAGGCCATTGCCCTGACCGACATCAACCATTACCCCTAAAAACGCTAGCAGTCTAACCAATGTTGGCAACTTAATCAATTGATGCTGGCAAGACTATCGATGTTGGTGACTGTGGCAGACTGACTGCAAAGAAATAGGTATGCATTATCTAATTTCTTCTTTGTTAGTCATTTTTCATTTCTTTATTTTTGACACTTTTACTTATAAACACTGGACTGTCATCCCTCAAGGAAGTCTTTGCACTTTTGGGACCGAGCTTTGCTTGGCAGTCCACCATATTTGTCTCTAACATTTTTCTGTTCAAGTCTTCTTATCTATAGGTGTCATCCTCCACAACCAAAGAGGAGCTCCTTCAATCATTTGGATATGGTGCGCAGCTTCATCTGGGTATCATCTAACCCCTAACCATTAATCTTAGTTTCTTATTTCTTCTAAATATTAAATAACAAAAATGAGTAGAAACATTCTGGCATGCCTGGTGGGACACCTAGAATTTCCTTGGGTTCATCATTCTTTTTCTTCTAAAGGCAATCATTCATATAGCTGCATTAGGGAAATTTTTGTCTCCTTACAACCTTCTTCTTTCTTTTTCTTTCGAAAAGAAACCATAAGCACAAGTTAAAAAGAACCTCTTTCTTTTTCTTCTTGTCATTTCTTTCTGCATCTTAGAATAGTGAAATTCACGCTCTTAAACCTCTTCATCCTTGTCTGCATCTGAACAAACATTTCAATTTGGGTTAAAAGTTAATGCATTTCACTCCTACTTGAATATATATCTAGCTCATCTAGTAATTAACCACATTATGAATAAATCGTAGTGCACATATATGTTACACAACCTGACCACTTTCACAATCAAACATATAACATACCTGAGACAAGGCTCGACTAGGATTTCACCACCTAGCGGATATCTTACCCTTCCTGACGATCCTACTTGGACTTCAAAACCAACAGGAGGACTCACTCTGTTCTCTGGCAGAGTATAAACTCTAGGGGAAGTATATATTGGCTAAGTGACCCAGCTTGGCTTTGGGCTTGTGAAGTGAGGGGAGCAAGCTCCTAGCACTAGGCCATGTATGAAACCTAACACAAACTTTTTGAGCACCAAAACATAACCTGAAACCAACCTTAGACTGCCTCTTTTAGGACCCATTCTAAAAAGCCCATTCTTCCAACATATTCTTCTAAGGCATAAGCCACCACGATTCTAAAATTTATTCTTAGGAATTAATGTTTAGAGGTTGATTGTCTTCATCTACTTTTGCTATTTTTATCTAGTTTTTTGAGCTAGTAAGGATGCATTATTCTGAGTTCTGAAACAACTTGGAATTTGCTTTTTTTTCCAAAAACTTTCAATTTTTTGAGTTTTTAGAAACACACAGACACTGACATCATTTTTTAAACCGACGTTGGCAACTTTTACTCACCAACATCAATTTTTTCCACTGATGTCGGCAACCTATATTCACCAACACTAGTTTTTAAACTGACATCGATCACTGTCAACAAAATTTTTCCAAAACAACAAGCTTAAAAACATGAGTTTCTTGCTGTAAAACACCCCTTCTAGTTTTTTGAAACTGAAATATATAGTTTTTGGAACCTAGACACCTTTCACCTTGGATGGATTTGACACGCAGTCAAACCAAATCCTTTTTTTGACCACACGAGGCAACAACCACTTTCGCCTTCGCCTTTCATATCAAGTCCCCAAATGGAGCATACTTCAAACATTGAACATACTCCTATCCAGCCTACTCCCAACCAACATCCAATTATTCCTGAAGGCGACCAAGACTTTGAGAGACTCCTTGATCATAATGTCAAGGATCTTCAACACTATCTTGCGAGAAGCCAAATGCGAGACCCTTCACGTAATCCTATTTATGGGATGCCAACTTCCTTGGTTGAAGCGACAATAGTCTCAACAGCCTCTGCTACCCAACCCATAATAACTCGGGTTATTACTTGGACCATTAACCTGACCATGACCAATGTCCACAATTTGGCCTCCACTTCCATTTCTAGACCTACCTCCGCTAGGGTTTTCATACCCCCTCAACCACAGATAATTCAATCAAGTTCGACACCTTTTCAAAACTTGGTTGTCTCTAGGCCACACACTCTTGCACCTATAAATGTGGGAGTGACTACCTATCCTTTTACCAATGCCACCATTCAACCACCTTTGGTAGTATCTAGTCAACTTGTGCCCTCCAACTTCACGGCACAAGCCCCTTTGACCTTAACCTTAGTCCCTATGACAAACTACCAATATGTTGTGCCTATGCAAGCACAACCAAGTAAGTCATACACTCCTTTCAACACCTTCCAAGTACCTTACAACCTAGGGGGTGCTCCACCTACCAATCCATTAGTAGATCTAATCAAGATGCTGATGGATAAGATGTCTAACCTTGAGACATCCATTTTTGGTTCAAGCAATGTTCTTTCATATAAACAAATATGCAACGAACCCATCCACCCTTCAATCCCTATTAGACCATATCCTAGCCAGTGGGAACTCCCTAAATTTACTCATTTTCAAAGTCAAGAGGACCCACAGTAACATCTACAAGCATTTAGACATGCTTGTTACCTTATATCCCATGATGATGCGTTATTACTACGCACATTTCCCATGTCACTTTCTGGTGCTGCCCTTGACTGGTATAGCTCCATTACTAGTCATTCTCTTTTTTCTTTCACTCAACTTGCCCAATTATTCCTTGACCACTTTTCAATCAACATCACCAAAAAGGTCTCCATTACAGACCTATATTCTATCAAACAATTTGACGATGAATCAATAGTTGACTTCATTGCCCGTTGGAGAGGTTTGATTAACCAACTCTCCTTTTCTTTACCTCAAACTAAGCTCATTGAGCTCTTTTCACGAGCATGTGCCAAGAACATCTCTTCCACCTTGCGGGTTCAAACATTCTACACATTTGATGAAGCTTTCACCATGGCCAAAAAGCTTGAACTCCACGCAGTCGAAGAAGACAAGGTCAAATTGCATAGTAACACAAAATCCAATGACCCTTCTTCATCCAAACCTTCTTCTTCCAGATCCAAGTCTAAAGGATCAACAAATGTTGTGGTCCTTAGACCATCATCTTCAACTACAACTAACCAGTCTCAACCTTCAACATCAGACTACATCACAAAACAATTCCAACAATGATACGTACAATGTCAATACACTGCAATAGGAGAGTCATACACTTTTGTGTTGGATAAAATCATCAAGCAGGGAGTCCTCAATCTCCCTCAAATTTGACCACCTCAATTCAACCCTTCAAAAGCCATCCCTACATGGTATAGGGAAAATGACTTTTGTCACTACCACCATGTCAACGGTCATGACATAAACAACTGCAAAACATTTAAGACATGCTGGACAAGGGGGATCTTGTTTTGGATAACCCAAATGCATTGGCTAACCGAAACATGGATGTCTTTAGACAACCATTCCCTAACCATCCCCCTAGTCAGCATAACATTCAGACCATAGCCGATGACCCTCAAGAGCACAATATACGTATGGTCAACACAGTCTCTCCTTTTATGCCTAACCAACCTCTCCCACAGTCTGAAGAGGTTAATCAACCTATTTGTCCATCACAGGTAAAAGAACCCTCTTCTCCTATTTGTCCATCACAAGTAGAACTTTCCTCTCCTATTTGTCCATCACAAGTAGAAGAGTCTTCTTCTCCTATTTGTCCTCCATAGATGGAGAATAATCCTCTATCCACCCCTCTTTCACACATAGGAGAGTCCACTTTGACTTTTCCCATATTGGAGGATGATTTGATGGCACCAACACTGGCTGCCTCACCCTCATCCTTCTTATCATCATTAGGGGATCATACTTTCCTCACTATTCGACCACATGCAGAAGCCATAACCATCCCATGCCTCTCAAACCTCACTCACCCACAAGTGAAGGTAGACTTGAACCTCAACCCACACAATAGTGGTCCTCACATTAAACCAAAGAAGGCTGCTAAACCACGTCGGAGAATTCCTCCCCCACCGTCACTATTGCCCTCTATTTTGGGTCCATAGCCACCCACCTTAATAAGAGTGCTTCTTACTCCAACACCTCACAGAGGCAAATTGCCTCCATTACTCTCTCAACCTAACACAAACATACCTCCTCCAAAACATCCAACACCTCTCAACAGCAACATGTCATCTCCATATGTGGCCACACCGCCAACTAAAAAGATGACATGACAAACTCCCCAAACAACTCCTAAAAAGAAGTTGTCAACCCCAATTGCAAAAATCACAAACCCATTAAGGGGTTCATATGCTTCGATGTTATGCCAATTGTTACAATCATCTAGCATCACTCTCTCACCCATTAAACCATATCAACCTCTCAGACCAAAACCATCTTGGTTCGATGACACTCAAATCTGTTGGTATCATCGCACACCTAGGCATGACACTGAGCATTGCTATGCCCTTAAGGTTGTCATTCGTCAACACTTGAAAAAGGACACCCCTCCCATTAAGGCTAATCATCGACACCATCCCATGCCTCCCAAACCTCTTCACCTAAATCAAGATCCCCATACAAGACTATGGTCCCTTTACCACCATCCACTCCTTTATTCAAAATCAACATAATTGATGTGGCCACTAGGCCCCAAGCTATGAAGAATAAAGGAAAATACCAGACTTCTACACCTTTGACATATCCATTATTCATCAAGACCTCTCAACCAACACAACCCAAGATTTCTATCTTGGACGTGTCTCGACCAACATCACTAGGGGAAATTCTTCCTAACCTCTCTAATCCACATGACATTTGGTATAAGCGACTTGTGGACTACTTGAAATATTTTATCATTCCTCCCAATCTCTCTAGCAATGCACGACAAGCTTTTATCAAAAGCACTACTTGCTACACCATGTCAAGGGGACATCTCTATAAACGAGGTCAAGACAGCCTAACAACCACTGAAACATCCCATGTCATCAAACAAGTCCATGATAGGACTTGTGGGGGACATTTCAGTGGTAACTCAGTTGCCAAGCGCATCCTTTGCTTGGGCTATTATTGGCCCACTATCAACCAAGACTACAACAACTATGTTCGACATTGTACCAAATGCCAACAACATACTAACCAACAATATACTAACCAACATCATACTAACCAACTTCACAACCAACATCGACCAAAACCTACCTACAACAACGACCAACATGTGACCAATTTGGAATGAAGCAAATGGGGCAAGTTTGCTCCTAATTGACTCAGACCTTACATTGACACACAAGCATGGATTAGGGACTTATCGTCTATCTTCTTTTGAAGGACAGTCAAAACTTGAGCCTCTTAATGCCTTATGTCTATGATCATTCTATTGTTAGTTAAGTAGTCATTCACTTGACGTTTAACTTGAGCTCGTCCCTTGAGCAATCCCCCATCATCGTCATTCCTATTCCTTTTAACCCTTTTTCCCAACATTAGTTTAACCCTTTTGTCAACTATGAATGCTTTGTCCTAATAAAAGGGAACCCCTAAACCTCTATAGTCAAGTCCATGACCAAAAGTCTAGTCAAAAATAAAACTATAAAATTGGGATTCCTATTCAAAGGTCATAAACTATAAGTGTAGACTGCTCCCTCAAAGGAGAACTGCATCATTGCTGAAATTAATAGACTGTTCCCTTTAAGGATAGCTATCAAGACTTCCAAACATATAAAGCATAATGTAGACCACTCCCTCAAAGGATGGCTATGCCTAAATTTTTCTACATACACAACACAACATGACCATAAAACAAAACAACATCCCAGGTGGACTTCCCGCATTGATCAGTCTACCAAACAAAAAAAAATGAATGACAAACTATTAAGTCATGGACTTGTCTATAGTCATTCTCAGGGTCACCTATAAAAGAGGCAAGGTTATTCCTACCAAAAAGGGTTACCCCATCCTCTCATATCACATAATCACACTTATCACCCCAACATACTCAAGGGATTTTGAGCTCACTTAACGTCATGTGATTCGACTACTTCTCTAGCACAAACCTATAGTCAATGACGTAATGCATGAATGGGGATTTTGTTTCCAAAAACCTTATCTATGGTATCATTATAGTCCTTGTCAATGAAAGAGCAACGCACCTTTCACTTCTTATACTTTGGTCACATACAACCAAATCATTTTATAACCCAACCAAACCTTTTTCAGACCACTAACATTATCATAGCCCATTCACAGTAGTTTCTATGGAGAACAATACACATGGAAACTATCGACCACACAATTTATGCCAAGCATAAACCATTAATTGCTAAAGCATAAATATACTCAATTCATTTTTAGCATACACCATCACCAATATGGAAAATTTCTAGGGATGAAAAACCACATTAACAATGTTACAGAATACACCATCATAAATATGGAAAAGGCTGTAACATCATCATATATTCATCATTTCAAGCATGTACCATCACACATATAGGAAATGATAATATCTCTAACCTGACCAATTATTGACCACTTGGACCCTTTTTTTGAACTACATTGGTCTGATGCCCCTTACAACAAGGGCTATGTAGGCAACACTCAGTCTTCTGAGGTTAGCTTAGCCATTCCCCCATTCATCTCCCTAATGGACCAACCATCTAACCTTTAACCAAATCATGACCAATCAACCAGCCCTGACACTGTAGAAATCACTTTTGAATTCTCATGGGGCACACTGGAGATCACATACATCTCCTTGACCACAACAAACAACCTTTGAGCTCACTTATATCTCAACCTGACTCAACCAACGACCATGGAGATTACACCTATCTCATTAGACAATAACCACTTTTGAGACAACTCTGCCTTAGTTGTTTTGATTTCATGTATGCTACCTCATGAATAGATAGAAAAATTGTGTGCACCTCACATTGTGACCCTCAAAAGTATCAGATCACGCTCCAATTGATCCCCACTACTTGTGACTTATTCGTGTTTTCTAGAAGCACTTCCTAAGCCCAAGATACTTGGAACATGGTGACCATTGGAGCTACAGCTTTGATTATTTAACCTAATCAGCTACAACTAAATGCAGGGGACTGGTTATTTTGATTTTATCACTCCTCAATCTTTGACTGTGACAATTTGACCTATCTATCTTGTGTAGTGGTATATGCACAATCTCAACTATTACAGCGTTCACTCTCCAACTTCACCATATCCATCCACTACCTATCAAATTGGCACCCGATATCAGGTTACCTTCCCTTGACTCCCGCTTTGAGGGGGAATACCTCATCCCACTCCTGGGGCAACCCACACTTATTTTTGTCTTGCAGTTCATCAGGATAACCAACAAGACAAAAATGATCTCATCCCACACTTGGGGCAACCCACACTTATTTTTGTCTTATAGTTCATCAGAATAACCAATAGGACAAAAATGACCTCATCCCATACTTGGGGCAACAACTCCTTATTTTTGTCTTGCAGTTTGTCAAGAACAACCAACAAGACAAAATGGGGCAAATGTAGACACCTAAATTGTGTCTAACCCCTTGGTCCTTTTCACACTTCATTAATTTAAAATAAATTACTTATTTTAGATTAATGACATCACCCTCAACACCTCACCGTGGACACATCACCTAGGACACCTCACCTTGGACACCTTGCCTTGGACCATTTCTCACCCCATGACTCACCCAAGACCTATTCTTACTCCTCCCCAACTGCCTAACTAAATCTCATGCATATTTAGCTCAACCTTTGACAATTCTTCAACAGACTATGCACTTGGTGGATGGAGAACAGGCTTCTTAGCCATTTTACTCATTCTTCAGCCATCGACGTCGGTTAATTGTCAACTAACGCCGGTGGGATCACTGACGTCAGTTTACTTAAACCAAATTCTACTGCTGAGTTACGGGCTAGCCTAATTAGGAATCACAAATCACTAATCACAAATCATGAATTGACTTCTTCTCTCAGACTCTCTCTCTCTTGCTTGTGGACTGGGACATCAATAAATAGACTCTGAGATATCAACAATGATCAGACTTCAACTAACGCTCCTTTGGCCACAAAGACTCTACACCAGTTGCTCTAGATTAGAATAAAGCATTGCACGGGACCTGGACATCAGCCGTAATAGGTACAAGCATTCAGCACCTTGGTTCTTCATCTCACCAGAGCTAAGTATTTCTTCTACCCTTTCATTTCAGTGATTTAGAAAGCATTAGTAATTAGTTTCTATATACTATTTTCTAAATACTATTGACCAGACCAGACGTAACTTTCAACCAGACCTGACTTTCAACAAAACCTGACTTCTTTTGAGGAAGGGCTGAAAAGCCTTCCTCTCACCCTTACCCTTTTTGACAACATATCATTTACCTTTGCCCTTCTGTGGGCCTTATTCATCTCCCTACCAACCTGCACAAAGCCAGACTCCTTCCAGACCCCTCTATCTACCACAAACCTATCCAAAACCCATCCAAAGCCATTACCCTGACTAACATCGACCACTACCCCTAATGACGCTGGCAGTCTAACCGACGTCGACAACTTAGTCAACCGATGCTGGCAGGACTATCAACATTGGCAACTGTGGCAGACTGACTGCAAAGAAATAGGTACACATTATCTAATTTCCTCTTTGTTAGTCATTTGTCATTTCTTTATTTCTAACACTTTTACTTATAAATAGTGGATTTTCATCCCTCAAGGAAGTCTTTGCACTTCTAGGACTGAGCTTTGCTTGGCAGTCCACCATATTTGTCTCTAACATTTTTCTGTTCAAGTCTTCTTATGTATAGGTGTCATCCTCCACAACTAAAGAGGAGCTCCTTCAGTCATCTGGATACGGTGCACAGCTTCATTTAGATATCATCTAACCCCTGACCATTAATCTTAGTTTCTTATTTCTTCTAAATATTAAATAGCAAAAATGAGTAGAAACAATCTTATTTTAGAAAATGACTTTTGTTAGGAACATTTAGCTCAACTTGAGATACTTAGTGAGAATCATTTGGTCACCCTTTCCCATCTTCATGTCTATCAATAATGAATCAAATGTGCCTATAACAAACACTTGAAAGTCCAAGAATTAAATATTGGAGATCTTGTTCTCAAGGGAAATCAATATGTAGCTAATATGGAGAAAAGCAAAAGGGGAAAATTTACTTTCAATTGGATTGGACCTTACACCATAACCCATAAGTATAGATCATGAGCTTATTGTTTATCCTCTCTCAAAGGCAAACTAGATCCTAATCATCTCAATGCTTCACATATGCATCCCTTTTATTGTTAAATAGGGATTACAATCATCATTTGTCTAACTTAAGCTCATCCCTTGTAACCACATTCACTTCCCTCTTTTTAGGGACAACTGATTAAAATTGAATCTTTTGATTAACCATCATAATTATAGCCTAATCTTGAACTATGAGTACCCTGAATCTATCCATAGCATGATTCTCATAGTACTTCCCATCTCTTTAAAATCAGTTCCTATGGTCATTGCTACCTATACCCCTTTTTTACCGACTAGACCTTTGCATCAACCTAGTTTTGCCTTCATAAAGGTAATCCATTGAGCATGTAAAAGCAAGTCTATGCCAAGAAAAAATAATATAAAAAGTCATAAAAAACCTATGGGTCACTCTTGGCATTCATAGACTACTTCCTTAAAGGATAGCTATTGAAAAATCATCTAAAATTACTAAACATAAGGTGGACTACTCCCTTGAAGGAAATCTATCAAAAGCATTTTAACTATGCACATAAACTTAGACCACTCCCTTGAAGGATGGCTGAATAAAGCATTTGCCAAAGCTATCAATTTATTAGAAGCTTCCTACATCGATTAGCTTCCCCAAACCTAAAACAAAATTAAAAATAGCAAAAATCCCCAAGCAAAAATAAAAGAATTTTAAAATCCATAATTGGATTGAATAAATGCAATAATCTTGGAAAGTCATAATTATCTCTACTTAGTAGACTTCCTATGTTGATCAGTATACATGTTATATATAAAGATAGACTTGTTTATACTACCTCTTTGGAAACCTACAAAAAAGGCATACTAGTCTCACTAACGGTTCTAGTTTCACCCATTCTCCATCCACATATCATATGCATGGGACTATAAGCTTACTTGACACACTATGATCAAGATACCCATTTATCAACCTAAGCATGCTAATGTGAAGCACTTTAACAACTTATCTTCACTAAGCCAATCCAACATTGGGTTTCATATTGGTCCTTACCAATAAAAAGGCATCATTCTCCTTTTTCTTATATTTTATTAGTTCATGTGGATATATCTCTCATGATTCTTATTGCTTTCCTACACATCTAGTTTTTACCTACTAAATTCATGTATTTTCATCTTTAACCATATTCACATTCTACCTCTTTGATCATGAATAAAAACATCACATCAAAAGCAAGAACATTATCAACTATGTCAACAAGCAACACTATCTATTCCTTTATGCACCAAACACAATGTAAGAATCTCATAACAGACCATAAACATCAACCTATCAATCTAAAATTATCACATAATATGAGCCTATAAGCATATAATTACACCAACATAAGCATAAACCAAATCAATATGCAAGACATCATAACATATAACATTTACCATTCCATCTATATGACCATAAATAAAACCATTGCATTATCATATAACATACATACATCAATAACACATACTATCATATCCATGAACAAAATAACATCATAACTATCTTTCTAGCATCACATGCCTAAGATACTAACTGGAACACTAACATCATAACCACAAGTCAAGAACCATAAGCCATAACCATAATCATAAACATGAACACCACATGAACCATATGCATCCATCATATATAACATCAAAAACCATACATTATATACATTTGATTATCAAAAAATAATACATGTAACAATGTATTAACTCTCTCAAAAAAATATACATCTAGCTACATTGATGCACAGGCCGGTATCAAAATAGTACATGATAATAATGCATCTAAACATAATCATGGGCTTGCACCACTACCACTGGCTCCATTTGTGCTTGGACATATACTAAGTGGTGGTCCCTTTAGGAACCTTACTTGACCCACTATAGCATCCAACTAACCTAGAGAAGCTATCGAGGGTCTACAGGCCAAACTAGCTCTATACTCTACATATCTCATGCCTTAGGGCAACTGGCCTAACATCATCACGTCATAATATCTAAGCTCCTCTATGGTGGCTAGGTACCATGACCATCCCTAGTGGCCCTCTTACTACCATACCTAATCTATCCCTCTATTTGAGTAGGTTTCTCTCACTTGTAATGGTGGTAAGCTAACCCTACAATATGGTGATCTGGTCCTGTAGTATGGCTACCTATCCTTGTAACGCCTATATCTAAGCCCATGTCATAGCCAACATCACCCATACCTATCCATCTTGGTTGAATAGATCTATTTCCATTAGCATCACCCCTCACTCATCTCTACCCACATCTACTACTACATAGATTAGCTAGTAACAAACCATATAAACCATTTATGTACCCTACATCATCCATAGGGCCCATAATAGGAAGATCCTCAAAACCACCATCTAAAATTGTCTAAGTAAGCTGGAGCACAACCAACTAAACCTTTGAATCCTACCTCCTATACCAAGGATGTGGACATATTACACCTTGTAGCAAGCCAAATTTGTGCCAAACTCAATTGAATGGAATCAACTCAACCTCACCCTCTCGAAACTCACTATCCACCTATAACTCTATATAGTGAGGGTCTACCTTGTGTAGCTTGGTCAGATGGGAAATTATAGTTATGGACTCCAAGTGATGTCTAAAACTTCCAATGAACTTAGCATACCTCTAAACTAATTAAAATCATTTTTTGTACCTCTTACTCCTAATGTAACCACATCATATATATTTCTCTTTAATCTGATATGGATCTCAAGCTGTGTACCCTACCCATGACAATCCCATTAGTCTAAAAAATTAGATGTGTTCATAAGCCCAATAATGAATAACCAGGCCCACATTGATACCATATTTCCTATGGTGTCTAAATCCCCAAAAATCCTTGTAAATATGGACTAACAAAATTGGGACCCAGTCAAACATTATCCTCCCAAGAAACTACACCAAAAAAACAAGCTATACATAAGGAAACCTCTCGCTACTAGAATCTAGGAGCCCAAATAAAGTAATCATGATCATCAACATCATCATAAGTCTCCTCTCCTCAGAGGCCCTCTCATATAATGTTATGTAGCTAAACCCTCTAGAATGCCACTGGACTTGGTCACTGTCATCTCCATATAGATACTTAAAATACTCATCCCACTCCTACTCTATTTGGTTAATCACCTCACCATGTAGTGGGTGTCAGGTGATCTTATGCACATCCTCTAAGAGAATAGTCATCTCTTCAGTTGATATCAATAATGTATTAGTAGAAGTATCCCATCTCTTGATGAGTGCTACTATCATTGATAAATCCATAATCACATGATGGTAGTTCTTCATTGTTCCTAACCCTACCTCATCCATATATGCCCAATCATCTAAAGTCATCCCCTTGAGAAGCATAGGAAAGATGTGTGGTACATGATTATGCATCTAGATCTGCTCTTGAGCCTACACCAAATCAAAAATCTTGGCTTATACCCTAACTAGTCTCATCTACCATATTTTTAAAATGTACCCCTAACCCTAACCTATTTGACCTAACCATAACCACAAACCATTTACCCCTTGCACCCATGCTATTTGACCAAAATTCAAGTCTAACCACGTATCTTAACCCTAACCTTTAAAATTTAAACCTGAATAGCATACCTAATACCTAAACACTTTTAAAAACCATACCCTATCCTAGCTAACCACTGAAGGTCATGCTGACCACCAATGATTAGGTACCCCTAGTTTTAAGGTCATCAATCATCGACAGTCAGACTTGATCATTGGCATTCACCTATGGGTGCTCCATGTCTAAAATTCCCAAAACCCCCAAGGCCCAAAATAGTAAACAAAATTAAAATACACTAACCTAAGCACCCTACCTAGCTAACATGCTACCCAATTTCCCTATCCACCCTATCAATTTGACACTCTACCCACCATTTTGACCAAAACCTCCAAAAACCCTACCTAGGGCATATAGACCAAAATAGTAATTTTCACACCTACCCAACCCAAGCAAATTACAAATAGAAAAATCAAACTACACTACCAATTTAAATGCACCCCCTAACTCATTCTGTGACCTCCTCCATGGTTTGAGCTTGTGAATAGGTACACAGATGTGTCCTCATGCTCCCTGTATCCTAGACCTATGCAATCACCCACATAACTCTAGCCAATGAGCAACACCCACCATAGAAAATACCTTCCTTGCAAAATGTTAAAATCAACAGAGCTTAGTCAAACATCAAAAAATAATAACAATGACAAAATGAATTTTGTTCTTTAGTTTTACCACTTAGATTTTTAGGGTTTCCCCTAATCATTGATAGTCGGGTGACCATCAACAGTCACCTTATGGGGACCCTAACCATTGATGATTATGAAACCCTTTAAACCCCCAATTCCACTTTTTACCCACAACCTACCAAATCCTAACATAACTACACCAAACTCTTGCTTGCTTTAGATATGCCCTACTCATACCAACTTGACCACTTCATTACCTCATCATTGGTCTATTTTGGCCTATTTGGCATGAAATTTTATGACACTTTTTACCTAGTCATTTTCACCATGGTGATAACATTTCCATGTTAAATTTTTAAATTTTGTGCCACCTCATACATACTGACCCACTTGTGTATCATTGAGAGTACTTCCTACTTTGGATACTCATAACACTTAACCCATTTGTGTTTTCTATGGGAGCAATTCTACCTTGGATACCCAATGAAAACATCAAAATCACTTAGGAGACTTGAATTTATGAGTTTTCCCAATAACCATGCCTATAGGTGGTTGCACGGTTCATTTGTCCCTTATCCTTCTTAACACTGATCCTTATTTTTACTAATGTTATAAATTTTGATCTTTGCACGATCTTGGCTATCACACCTTTTTGTCACATTTTGTGTTGAAGTTTACATCTCATATGCCCGACCTTATGTCACCACCTCATGACTAACCATTTACCACTTATCAAATCCATACCTATTTTAGTTTTAACTCATTGAATACCAATTTGAGGGGGAACACCTCCTCCTATTCTTAGGAAAACCAAACCTTTGACCCATACTCTATTTTTATTTTAAAACTCATTCACACAAGCTACACAATAAAAAAGGGAAAAATGTAGACACCAAAAATATGCACACCTGCATTTTTGAATGTCAAAAATCCCCCTGGACCTACCTTGGACCTCTTCGGACAAGCTACAACTATCTAGCCTTACCAAACCCATCTATACCTAGTTTCACCATGCTAAGTAAAGCTGACCTTCATGACCCTTTTTATCTGGTCCCTAACTATTGATGGTCAAGGTGACCATTGATGGTTTGCCTTGGGAACCCCTGACCATTGATGGTTGGGATCCACCTCTCAATAAAAAACAGGCAAACAACTACTTTGATTTTCTAAATATAGCTCATCTAAATTTTATTGTGAGCCTTTGCATGGAAAAAATATATTTAGATGGCCTAGTTATAACTTAACTTCCACCTCTTGCTTATTCTTATAAGAGAGAGAGGTTTGGGAGGACAAATCTATCTACAATAATTATCAAGATCTTAGGCATTCAAGACTTTTCTTTTTTAGGTCAATCAGGGTAATCAATGTCATTAGCATTATCAATCATCATCAACCATCTTATTTGGAGATATCTTATCACCATCTCTCAACCAAGCTCTCAAGTACCATTACTCTATTAAAATCAAGCTAGATCCACCAATAGGCTAACTACATCAACCACACATCTAATGGACTTATTTTAAAACATGCACTTGTTTGTTAATATTCACATGGCTTAATTCCATTTCAAAATCAACCTAGCCCTTTCCCAACTCTCCAAATCCATCTATGGGATCCTATCATTCTTTTATTTTTAAAACCCAAAATTCCACAATCAACCACTGATGATCAGACCCAACCACTAATAATCAGGCATAACCATCAATGGTCACCCCAGCCATCGATGGTCATTTGTGGTACCAAAAACCAAAAACCAAAAACCAAAAACCAAAAACCAAAAACCAACAACTTATTTTCACCCACCTACACCTAATCAAATCTAGTTTTCTATGTTTCTAACCACTCATAGACCTCTTTTAGATTTTTTGAAGTATACTGCAATGCCCTAGCACTAGTATTAATTAGTTTATCACTAATTTGATCATTTTTAGTCTATTTTCTTAACAAGAATTCTTGTGTTTAATTTTAATAATCTTCTTTAATTGATGCAAGTACCTTATTTTTGGTTTTGTGAACTTGACTATGTAAAAGATGTGGATTGACATCCGATAAGGAAGCTCTCACTTCTAGGATCTAGCTATCACTAGGCAATCCACCCAACTATCTGTCTAACAAAAAAAATTTATTTAGTGCTTTCTTATCTGCAAGTCATCTTCCAAATCCAAAGAGGAACTCTTCATAATACTCTGATTTAATGTGTGAAAAAACAAATAGGTTTTTAAACCATACCCGTATCGAGTTTCTTTCTCTCTTTTTCACAACTTAAGAAAAAATTACATGAAACATTTCAGCATACCCAGTGGGACCTAGAGTCGTTACTCATATTTTGTTTGCATTTATATGTTGTTCTCTCTATTTGTGCTCATAATTGAAATTGAAATATATTTTGGGTTTAAAATCAACTACATCCATTTCTTTATTTTAACATTATTTTACTTTGAATTAAAGCACAATAATCTTATCATAGCACCAATTTTTGTTAGACACACTAGCCATACCACTTTCAACAATCAAACATCAAAACAATTTAATACAAGGCCCAAATGGGATTTCAACACCTAGTACTCACCTTACCCATTAATTTCAATCCTAATTTTAGGTCATTACCAAGGGGAGAACCAACTCATCTCTCTAGTTGATTATAAACTCTGGATATTAATATATCTTGGCTTAGCACCTGACACCCTTATCGCTGTAAGATTGTGGAGTGAAGGGGTAGGCTCTAATACCAAGCCACATATTGATTCTAATACATATTATTTTGAACATATAAACAACCCAAAACCAACCATATATTGATTCTACAGTACCTGATTTGCAAGCCAATTTCTATCACACATTCTCATAAACTAAGGCATAAGCCAAAAATGAGAATAAAACTAACCTCTAGGCTTAATGCACTTCAAAGTGTGTGTCTTGATTACCTTGATCATTTTCTTGTCTTCTTATTTGAGTGGTGAGTTTGTTTTTGTTTTCTCTCCCCCTTTTTTATATGTTTCTCACTCACCAACAATGAAGAGACATAGTAGGTCAAAACCCATCACTTAAATCAACCTCTTATACCTCCTCATTTATGGAGTAGATCTCTGATGCAAAATATTCACCTCATCCATTGGGAAGCCCTACATTTCCTCAAGTATTTTCCCAAAGAGACATGGATTTTACATCTTTTTTAGATAACAATCTAGTTTCCCTTCAACACTACCTTAATGCCTCCCCTCATAATATCCTAGTTTAAACACCACCTCAAGATTCTCCTTATGGAATGCCATCCCACCTTATGAAGGGTATCCATGTTACCATGATCACAAACCAACCTTCAACCACCCAAGCATCTTTATCTACCAACCCCTTTGACACTACAACTGAAAACCAACCTATCCAACCAACTATTACCCTTACACCTTCTGCCCCTACTAATGACTCCTCTACCTTTGGGACAATCCAACCATTAACCCATTATTCTCTACTTGTTATTGGATCACCCATCATTTTCACTACCAACCTCCCCTCTATCAGACCTAATACATAAATCAATACCCCTTTACCAAACTTAGGGGTATCTATCCCTTCTACTTAACTACCCATTAGCAAAAAGGTCACTACCTCACCTTTTGTCACCAACCCAACTACCACCCATGCCCAGTCTATAGGGACTCCTCAATATTTATCCACTACACCCAATATAGAATACATCCCTAACCCACAAGGGTATGTACCCACTACCTAACCACCATCATCCACCTACCCTACCCAACCTATAGCATCCACATTCCCATATGTGACAACCTCTCAACCACCAACAAATTACAATTATGTTACCAAACTTCAACCAAAATATCATCCTTAAAATCCTTTTGGTGCACCACCTCAAACCGAATTATTGAAAATGATCATAGACAAGATGATAAACCTTGAGTGATCCATTTTGGGGGTTCATAACATCCTATCCTATGATCATATTTGGAACAAACCTATTCATCCTTTTGTCTTGATCAGACCTTACCCTCTTCAATGGGAGCTTCTGAAATTTGCCAAATTTCAAAGCAAGGAAGACCCCCAACAACACCTTAGGGATTTCAAGCATGCATGTTACATGATTTCTTATGACGATGACCTTCTCCTACGAACCTTCCCTATGTATTTATCTAGACCAACACTCGACTGGTATAGTTCCCTCACCAAGCATTCCATCTTTTATTTCACCCAACTAGCACAAGTCTTCTTAGATCACTTTTCCAATAACATTTCCAAGAAGGTCTCTATCATTGAGCTCTATTCTATTAGCCAATTTAATGATGAGTCTATTTTGATTTTTTCACTTGTTGGAGAAGCTTGATTATTCAAATTTCATTTTCCTTGCCTCAACTTGAACTTATAGACCTTTTCACTTGAGCTTGCACCAAACATATATCTTCTACACTACATGTCCAAAGCTTTATAACTTTTGATGAGGCTTTTACCATGGCACGTAAGATAGAAAAACATGCCATAGATGAGGGTCAATTAAAGTTATGAAACAAGAAATCTACCTTTAAGACCAATGAAACCTCTTCCTCCAAACCAAGAAACCAAGCCAATACCAGAACCAACACTAGGGGAACCATGAATGCCATCATCCTTAAAACTACCCCTGTACCCAATGTCAATCAACAAAATTCTCCCATTACCTCTAAATAAAACACAAGGAACCCAAATCAAATTCACTCTACTTGGAGAATCTTATACTAATAAAATCTAACCTTATATAACTTCCACCCATCAAACCTCCCCAATGATTTTATTTTTATTATCTGGCACCTGCTTGGTACAATGAGAATGACCTCTATGATTTTCATCAGGTAAACATGACATTGGCCATTGTAATACTTTAAATAATGTTGTTCAGAGCCTTATCGACAAAGGGGAACTCATGTTGGATAATCCTAATGCCCCTCAAAATCAAGCTCTTGACATCTTCAGGAAACCTTTTCCCAACCATGCCCTTGCAAAAGCTGAGGACACACAAGATAAATATTGTCATGATGCCCACACAGTCAATATGGTCCTTGATACATCTATCATCTACCTACCTACTTTTCCCCCACTTCATCTATTGAGGTGGTGGAGTCACTTTCCCTTCCTTCAGAGGCCCAAATCAAGAAGTATCCTTTTTCTTTAGCTTTGCTCATAGATGATTTAGAATCATCAATCACCCCTTTGTATATCATACCTAAACAAATAACCATTCCTAACATACCATCTCCCCTAACTACAAACTAAGCCATAACTATGAATATCATGCTCAATAAAACGAATCTTTCACAAACACCCCTCATGGAGTAGCCACCCAGCATAAACTTACATCCTTTCCTTGAGGAAATAGATGAGGCTATCAAACCTCCTCCTCAAACCATAGGTGTATCCTCTACACTTGCTACCTATAGGGTAAATGAAAAAACACTTTATTTGTATAAATAACATTTTCTAAACTTGTTCAAAAGTTAGGTATGGTCACAAAACTAGACATGGATCAAGCCACTTTTTGGAAACAATTAGGACTTACATCAACAAAATTGAACCTTCTATCACATCTTTAACCAACCAGTCCATCATTTCTCCACTACCTCTTAATCTAATCTAAACTTTTACCAACCCCTCACATTCTTATTCAACCAAAACAACTGCCTCTCCAACTACCACATCATCAACCAAACCTTTCAAAATTCTTAGTGTCTTCCCTTCTCAAAGTTTAGTTCACCCATATTTGAAGGTGGAATTAACCACATCTAAGCCTATACCCAAGTCTCAACCCACACCAACCAAGAGGACAAAAACATTAAAGGGCTGCATGACTAAGAATCTACCTCCCTCTACCTTTCCCTCTATATTAGGGCCTCACCCTTTCACTTTGCTTAAAAATAAACCCCATTTTAACATATGTTACCCACTACCATCGATTACACCAACCCACTTATTATCTGATGTGTTAGTCTTTCCCAAATTATGAATACTCAGACCATCAATCTCCACCCCAACTACCAACATAGCTAGACCAAATCCATCAACTAGAAACACCACCTTGCAAACCATCTCTTAGCAAACTTATTACCACCAAAATGCCAGTCTTACCAACCTAAACCTTGATCCCTAAACCTTTACTACCTATAGATGAATCCTATATGACCATTCTTCAAATATTATTTGAAAATTTCCTACCTCACATTACCTCCTATTAGACCTTTTGATCATCTCAATTTGAAGTAGGCTTGGTATAATGACTATTAAATATACTCCTATCATAAGACACCTGGGCATGACATAAATAATTGTAAAGCTCTCTAGGATATAATCCACCAAATATATGATGAATATGATCTTTTAGTATATGAAATTCCATCCGTTCCTCCACCCATACACCTAATAGCAAGTCTCCAACACATTTCTAATCCCCCACTCTCACCTCAGAGTGATGGAGAATCTACCCAACCTCATATCCTACCTTGCCCCTCTATCCATACCATTAATGTGGTCACATGATCACAACAAAAGGATAAAAGGAAGGCCAAAGTATCCATTCCATGGATGTACCCACTAGCTCACCTTAAACCAAACTAGATCCAAACCTCCACATCTCCAACTAAGCCCAAATTTACCATCTTAGGCACCTCAGAGGCTAACCCTTTTGAATCCATCAAGAGGGTCATTCATAAACAACTTCACCAAACCTTAGCTAAGATGAGCCTTTACAAACTCATTTCCACCTCACCCCACCATCGTCAAGCTATGATAGAGGCTATGCAAGTTATTGAGGTTAGACCAAGAGACTCCCAACTTATACAGGGCTTCATAGGTGCTCTTCAACTCTCCACCCTTGTTACCTACAAGGACTTGGAGACATATTATATCCATCTTGAGGACCTAGATCCCCCTCATTTTATTATAATCCACATCAATGAAACCCACATCAAATGGGTTATGATCGATGGGGGAGCCAGCATCAAAATCATCTGTTTCCATACCTATGAACAACTCAAGCTATTATAAAATGTCATGTGCAAAACTTCAACCATATTTAGATATTTTAATGACATTATAACCACTACCTTAGGAACCATCATCCTTCACATTTGGCTAGGACCTCACATGCTTCCCAAACTCTTTTATGTGGTCAAAGGTGAATTTTAGTATAATGCTTTACTAGGGAGACCTTGGATCTGGCCATGGGTTGTGTACTTCCACCTTCCATTATTATGTCATGTTTGAACATGAAGGTCAAGTCATTACCATACAAGCTGACCCTAACCCTTTTACAACATGAAATATGACCTATTAACCTAATGATGTTCTCCTACCTCCATCCAAAGCACTACAAAAAACCACCACCAAGCCCTCACCCATGGAAGCCAAAGCCATTACTTCCCCTTCCACTAAGACATCTACCAATTCATCTATCCTCATGGATGAGATACCCATCATTTATCCTTTAAAACCCACCTTTCAATGCCTTACCCTTGGAGAATACCGCGTCCTCACCCTTGACACCTTCTAAATTCCCCAAGAATATAGAAAGCTCAACCACCAACTAGGTTATTACCCAAATTTTAGAGCCATTACCCCCATGGGGCATCCAAGCTATCAAACCCACTTTATCTATGAGGGGATTGATAAGCCACTTAATGATACTACCACTCCCTCTCCACCTCAACCATTTATCTCTAACTTCTCTTAGTTGGACAACCCAGACTTTTCCAAGCTATACCTCCATAGGCATGCATAGAAAGGATTTGGCTTAGGATGGTATGAGTATGACCCACACACATTAATCTAAATTGAGACCTATAATCCTCATGAAAAACATGGCCTTGGATTTATTATACCTAATGATAAGAAATCCAAACAACCTTCCCCTACTAGTGTTGAAGAAGAGACCCCTTCCTCACCAATACCCCCTCCACCTGAGGGTGAGGATGAGAAAATCATCCCACCTATTTTTTTTCAACATGATTACCCTCAACCCACTAACTTATCAAAAGGAAGGGGTACCTATATCCATCCATTTAATCTATCCTAAAATAATAGGGGAAGACTCCTACCATTCACATTGTCTAATGCTAGGATGATAATTCTATTCTCATCTACTTTGAAACACCTGATTCCTCCATCCATAAATCCTTACCTCTAAAGACCTCAACCATGTTAAATGAACCCACCAAGGATATTGACATAGGTACTCTAGACAACCCCCATTTTGTCAAACTAAGCTAATCTCTCACCCCTGAAGAACTACAAGACTTCTCTACCTTCTTCCAAGACCACAATATTGCATTCACCTAGTGATATGCTGACATACCTAGTATTGACCTAGTCATTACCACCCAAAATATTATGAATAATCATAAAACCAAGCTTGTCAAATAGAAACTCCACTGAATACATCCTTGAATAGATTTCCTTATCAAAGAAGAGCTCTAACACCTCCTTTTTATCAACTTTATTCAACCCATTAATTATCTTACTACATTTTGAACATCATTCCTATCACTAAAGCCATATGGGGACTATGTATATATGTGTAATTTTATGACCTAAACCTCACCTACCCAAAGGATTACTTTCCTCCACCTAACATTGACCAACTTATTGATCTTATAGTAGGCCATGAGATGTCACTTAAGGATGTATTCTTAGGTTATAATCAAATTCTGATTGCCCCTAAAGATCAACACAAGACTAACTTTATCACCCCATGGGGGAATTTATATTACAAAATCATACCCTTCAGTCTTAAGAATGATATTTCAACATACCAATGTGCCATGACCTATATTTTCCATGACCTTATCCATACAATCATTGAAGACATCATCAGGCAAACTTTTAGGCTTCATCATTTCACTTCAAAGAATCAAGATTGACCTAGCCAAAATCAAATCCATCCTTAAGATACTACCTCCAACCGATCTTAAACAACTCTATAGTTTTCAAGAGAAGCTCCAATCCATTCGCCTCTTCATCTCCTAGCTCTTCGATCGGTGTCAACCCTTCCACCACCTATTGAAAAAGGACATCTCTTTCAAGTGGAATGTTGATTGTCAAAAGGCCATTGATGCACTCAAAGAGTACCTTCTATCTCCACCTATCTGTATACCTCCTAAGGATGACTAACATTTCTACCTTTATATCTCTACCACTGAGCATTCCCTAGGGGCAATGCTTGCCCATTAAAATGAACACCACAAAGAGTAAGTTATCTATTATATTAGTTTCACACTTGTAGAGTACAAGACTCAATACACACATACCAAGAAACTTTGCTTTGATCAAATCTTCATTACCACCAAACTTTGCCACTACCTTTTTAACCATAAAACTATTATCATAACTAATATTGACCCACTCAAGTACATGCACTCTAGAACATACCAAAACTAGTGTATGGCCAAGTGGATCATGCTTTTCACTGAGTTTGAACTTGATTTCTCAAAAAAAAAGTTGATTAAGGGATATGTCATTATTGACTAATTGGATGACACACCCCTAAAAAATAACCAACCTTCTCCTCTTGAGTTTCTAAATTATTCTATCACAAGCCTATCTCAAGAAGATTTCACCAATCAATTAAACATGTTTTTCATTATTTCCAAATGTAAGTATGGTGGGGAAGATGATATCATCCTTATCCCCCTTATTGGTTAACCACTTATTTTTTCATTTAAACTCAAATTTAATGCACCAACAATGTGGTTGAGTATAAAGCCCTAGTAATAGGTCTTCAAACTGCCTTAGCCTTAGGAGTTAGAATAATCAATATCTTTGGTGACTCCCAACTTATGGTCAACCAATTCAACAAAATTTACTAGTATAAGAATGAAATGATGCAATTGTATATATAACTAGTTATATAAATCCTAACATCATTTGAACATTATCATATTCAAACCACCCCATGATCTACCAACAAGTTTGCCAATACCATGGCTTCTCTTACCTCTAATATCCCATCAACACCTTTGGAATCTAAACTATCAATCATTGTTCATTTCCTTACTAAACCTTGCAACACAAAATTAGATAATTCAAACATCTTTAGTGTGGAAGATATTCCATCTGACCTTTAGTATCAACAAACCTTCGACTACCTTCACCTTGGCAAAATTCCCTCTGGCCTCTCTAGGAATGCCTATCAAGTATTTATTCAAAGTACCTCCCATTACACCATTATGGGAGGAATTACTTACAAATGTGGTTTTGATGGCCTCCTTTTAATTATCTTCATGGTCCATAAGATTCTCATGCTATTAAGGAAACACATGAGGGTATCTATGGGGGCCACTTTAGTGGACTCATTGTGGCTAAGTGCATCCTCTGCCTAGACTATTATTGGCCTAACCTTAACTGAAACTATTATGATTATGTGAAAAGGTATGGAAAGTGTCAAAAACACTCTAAGTTACATCATGCACCTAGCAATATCCTTCACATTTTTATGGATTTTTGACACTTTTCACAATGGGGTATCAACTTTATTAGTGAAATCAACCCCCATTCTTCATAATGACATCATTATATCATTATCATGACCAATTTTTTTACCAAATAGGTGGAAGTTATTCCTCTTATCTTAATACAACCTAAAAATATTATTAAATTTATCACCCACCATATCATCTACCATTTTGGTGTGCCCCATAAGATCATCACCGACAATGGTGAATCCTTCAAAAATAAACAAGTCTAGGGCTTTTGTGAAATATTTGGTATTAAACTTATCTTTTAATCACCTCATCACCCATAAGCAAATGGACAAGGTGAAGCCTCTAATAAAACCCTTAACAACATGTTTACTAAAATCATTAATACCTTAGGTTAGGATTGGCACTTGCACATCCCTTTCACCTTATGGGAGTATTGTACTAGCATCTAAACCCCTACAAGTGTTACACCTTTTTATCTCATGTTTGGAGATGAGGATGTATTTCCTCTTGAAGTCCAAATACCTTCTCTTCACATATATTTTCATGATCTTATTTTAGAAAATGACTATCATTAGGAATGTTTAGCTGAACTTGAGCTACTTGATGAGCATCATTTGACCACCCTTTCCCATCTCCATGTCTATCAAGAATGAATCAAATATGCCTATATAAAACATCTGTAAGTCCATGAATTCAATATTAGAGATATTTTTCTCAAAAAAAATCATGTAATGAATATAAAGAAAAGCAAAAGGGGTAAATTTTCTTTCAATTGGATTGGACCTTACATCATAACCCATAAGTATGGATCAAGAGCTTATCATTTGTCCTCTCTTGAAGGTAAACTATAACATCAGCCTCTTAGTGCTTTTCATATTCATCCATTTTATTATTAAATAGGGATCACAATAATCATTTATCTAACTTAAGCTCATCCCCTGCAACCACATTCACTTCTCTCTTTTTAGGGGAAACTGACTAAAACTAAATCATGTGATTATCCATCATAATTATAACATAATATTGAATTGTGGGTATCATGGATCTATCCATGGCATGATTCTCATAGTACTTCCCATCTATTTGAAAATGGTTCCTATGGTTATTTCCACCTATACCCCTTTTCACTGATTGGACCTTCGTGTCAACCTAATTTTGCCTTCATAAAGGTAATCTCGTGAGCATGTATAAGAAAGTATATGTCAAGCAAAAACAATATCAAAAGTCATAAAAAACCTATAGGTCATTATTAGCATTCATAGACTACTCCTTTGGAGGACATCTATTTAAAAATCATATAAAATTTCCAAATGTAGGGTGGATTGCTCCCTTGAAGGACAACTATCAAAATCTTTTAAAGGACAACTATCAGGCCTAAACCAACCAATTTGCACTTAGTTACACCTAGCTGAATAACCCTGGCCTTCAGGACCCTATCCCTATGGACCCTAATGATCGATGGTTAGGGTGACCATTGATGGTCAACCTTAGGGACCCCTAATTCTCAATGGTTAAAATCTACCTTCTCATCAAGAGCATGCAAGCTCTACCAACCCTTTTCTAAATATAACTCATCTAATTTGTGTTTCCTACCTTTGCATCCACAAATTATTTTTAGATGACCCAGTTACACCTTCACTTCTACCTCTTGCTTATTACCTATAAGAGAGAGAGGTCTAGGAGGCCAAATATATCTACAATAATTTCAAGAGCTCAAGCATTTAAGATTTTTATTTTTTAGGTCAATCAATGTCATTATTGTTATCAAGCATTATCAACTATCTTATTGATAGCCAACTTTCTATCACCTCTCAAACAAGATTTTAGGCATTGTTACTCTATTGGAATCAAGCCATATTCCACTAATAATTTAACTACACCAACTACTCACCCAATCAACTTCTGGTAAGATAAGTGCTTGTTTGTTAATATTCACATGATTTTATTCCATTTTGTAATCAATATTTCCCTTGCCCTATTCTCAAAATTTTTATATGGAATCTCATCATTTAGCTATTGATCAAACCCAAAATTACATAGTCAACTACTGATGATCAGACCTTAGTTGCTGATGATCAAGTATAACCATCGATGATTACCTTAACCACTGATGATCACCTATGGTAGAAAAACTAACAAGCTGATTTTACCCACCTATACCCAATCAAATTCACTTTTCTATTTTTTTTACCACTCACAAACCCCTTTAATATTTTTTGAGGCATACACAGACCCATTAACACTAGTATTAATTAATTTACCACTAATTAGATAATTTCTAGTCTATTCTTCTAACAAGCTTTCTTGTATTCATTTTAGTACCTTTTGATTATTAATGCAAGTGCCTTATTTCTATTTTATCAAACTTGATTTTCTAAAATGTGTGGATTGACATCCCCTAAGGAAGATCTCACTTCCAAGATCTAGATATCGCTAGGCAGCCCACCCAACTATTTATCTAACAAACAAGTTTAATTTAGTGATTTTTTTATCTATAGGTATTCCTCCCAAGCCAAAGAGGAGTTATTCTCAATCTTATGATTTAGTGTGCATACCACCAAATATGATTTTCAACCGTATCGGTATCAAATTTCTTTTGTCTTTCTTTATAACTTAAGTGAAAATTTACATGAAACATTCTAGCACACTTAGTGGGACCTAGAGTCTTTAATCATGTTTTCATTGAATTTGTATGCTCTCTTCTCTATTTGTGCTCTTAATTAAAGCTAAAATTTCTTTTGGGATTAAAATTAGTTGCATCCATTTCCTGATTTTAACATTAGTTCACTTTGAATTAAAACACAATAATCTTATTGTAGTGTCACCTTTGTTACACAAACTAGCTAGACCAGTTTTATCAATCAAACATCAAAACAATTTGAGATAAAGTCTGAGTGGAATTTCATAACCTAGCATTCACCTTACCCATTCCTGGTAATCCTACTTGGAGTTTATTACTAAGGGGAGAACTAAATCAACTCTTTGGTTGAGTATAAACTCTGGATATCAATATATTAACTAAGCACTTGACACCCTTATCATTATGGGTCTATGAAGTGAGGGGGTAGGCCCCAATACCAAACCACATATTGATTCAAATACAAATTATTTTGAGCATATAAAAAACCCAAAACCAACCATAGACTACTTTTATAGTACCTGATCTATAAGCCAACTTCTATCACACATTCTCATAAACTAAGGCATAAGTTAGAAGTGAGATTAAAACTAACCTATAGGTTTAACATACTTCATAGTGTGTTTCTTGATTACCTTGATCATTTTCTTGTCCTTTTCTTATTTGAGTGGTGAGTTTTTTCTTATTTTCTCTCCATTTTTCCTTGTATGGTTCTCACTCATCGATAGTGAAGAGACCTAGTAGAACAAAACCTATCACTTAAATTAACCTCTTCTACCTCCTCATCTATGGAGTACATCTCTAAGGTACAAGATTCACCTCATCCATTGGGAAACCATACTTTTCCTCAAGTATTTTACCAAGGAGACATGGATTTTACCACTTTTTAAGATAATAACCCCATTACCCTTAAACACTATCTTAACACCTCTCCTCACCATATCATAGTTTCAACCCCACCTCAAGATCCTCTTTATGGCATGTCATCCCACCTTAAGAAGGGTATCCCTATTAACATGATCACCACCCAACCTTTGAACACACAAGAATCTTCATATACTTATTGTTGACGCTAGAAAGTGCACCCATTGGCAGGAAAACGGATTCCTACCCTCTCCCCACAACATGGAAACCCCTCTCTCGCCTGTGGGACAGTGAAGCAGGAGAGGAGAGTCTCTAGGTATGGGCTAGTTCCCTCTGATGTATCTTGTTTATTTCAGGTAGCACAAAAAATAGGTATATAGGTATACTGGGGGGATGAAAAGGGAAGGAAGTGCAAGAAAGCAAATAGCCTACTCTAAAAGAGGTGATACACCAAAATAAAGGGGTGACCTTCCAGATCCACTCTCAGAATAAGGAAAAATGCAAGTATACTCTACACATCTGGTAGAGGAACCAGGCTGCTAAGACAAAGGGGGAGGCTATAATGGAAAATACATAACAAAGGTTTATCGAGGTGCTGTGGAATGCACACTTGCAAGCAACTTACTCTGTTCTGTCCTTCTCAATTATTGCTCTTCTCCTTTCAGCTGCAAAACCGGCACCTTATAGATAGCTGGTCTATTGGTATTACCTGTGAAAGCATGGAAGATAATAACTAAACACAAATAATACTCATGGCATACACAGCAGATCAATCCAAGATGGAGGCAAAAACTGTATTTTTATTGATTCAGGTGGAGAACTTTGAGAGCAGTGCTCTTTACAAAAGTCAGGAAGATCCTGATAAATGACTAAGTCTGTGTATTTATAGTAGAAGAGCCAAGAGAAGTTTCATTGGGAAGAGTGAAAAAACACTGTAGCTGATGTCACAATTCTGCCAAGACCATGTTTGTTGCCTCATTTTGTGTGCTAGTCTTCTCCTCCGGTGGTTGGGCAGGTTTTTTCTTGTGCACTGCAAGTGATTTTTGCCACCATCTATTATGGGCAGTGAATTTGCCACCCACTGCATGGAGTGTATGTAGGATTTCCACCGACGTTGGCTGATAATCTATCGTTGGTGGCAGTTTTTCCGACATCAACCGGTGTAAGATGCCTAGGCGGCAGTTTTGCCGATGTCGGCCGATGTCGATGGCCTTTCTTTTTCCATTTGTGTTGTGGGCAGCGAATTTTTTGCCCTCTGCATGTGTGTAGGTGGTCTCTTTTTCCTTGCCCTTGTTGTGGGTGGTGATTCTGCTGCCCTCTTCATTTTGTCTACCCTTCCTTTTTTTTTTCTAAGTGTCGAATGCCCCGGTTTTTTCCTTTCTTCTTATGAACGTTTAAAGACTCTGCCTTTTGCTACTGTGAATGCCAACGAACTAGGCCAATGAGCTAATGCTCTGAAATGAGGCTGTCAAACCTTGAAGGTGGACCTTGCAACTTGAAATGACTGGCCATGCAAAGTAGGTGTAGAAGGTGACCGAGATTTTACCTGAGGGACAAAATTGGGTCAACAAATTGGCGACTCACAGGGGAAGCGTGCCTGCTAGGCTTAGAACTCAGTTGCCTTACATTCCATTGGGTGCAGAGTCAGATGGTGACTTTTGAAGAGAGTTCTCCATAGCTTGATAATCCCAAAATCAAAATACACAGAATTTACCCCCAAAACAAAGGGAAATACACAATGCTAAAAACAACTAACTGTGCAAACTGCACTTAGGGAAAATAGGGAAAATTATGTACAGTCAAACCAAAAATCAGTGGCAGCACTTTAGATGTATCCCATTGACTGGGATACAAAATTCTTCACCATCCAACTTGGAGAGCTAGAACGCGTTATGCTGCTTGCACTGAGTAATGATGTAAGGACCGCTCAAGAGGGCATCAAATTTTGCATGTTTTCGGGCTTAGCTCTATCTTCGTCCCATTTTAGGACAATGTTTCCTTCGACGAAACTTTTTGATGAAGACTTCTTGTCAAAATATCCTTTCACTTGATGTTGGTGACTGACCATAGAGACCACGGCCCGATTCCTTACCTCTTAGAGCTCCATTAGTTCACACAATCTGACCTCCATGCTGCTTCCTTCTTCTAGCTGCAGCTGATGAGCGAGATCCAGTGCTGGCAATTTGAGTGAGATAGGAAGCCTTGCTTCCCTTTCATACACAAGCGTATATAGAGAATTTCTGATTGATCTCTTCGGAGTGATTTGATTGGCCCATAGAGCTATTTTCAACTTGGCATGCCAAGTTTTCTGATTTTCTTCCATGGTCCTCTTTATAATCCTGATCAAGTTTTTGTTAGTGGACTCAGCCAGTCCATTCCCCTGTGGGTAGTAATTTGATGAAGTGCTGAGGTATATACCATACTTTAGCACCCATTCACTAGTTTTGGTTCCCAGAAAAGCCAAGGCATTATCTGAGATTATAGTGGCTGGGACTCCAAAACGTGTCACTAAGTTCTCATAGAAATCCAAGACTGCACTTTCATTTGCTTCCCTTAAAGCAATGGCTTCCACCCACCTAGTGAAATAATCTGTAGCAGTCAGGACCCACTTGTGTCCGGCACTAGAGGGAGGATTGATCATCCCTATGAAATCCAGGCCCCACTGCATGAATGGTTGTTCAACTTGAATGGGCTGTAGGGGCATGGCAGCCAATCGCTACTTTCCATCAAAAAGTGCACACTTCTAGCACTTTCTTACCTAGGCGTGGGTATCCTTGAAGAGAGTGGGCCAGAAATAGCCAGCTCTCATTATTTTTGCTACTATGGTCCTAGGGGTGAAATGGCTACCTGTTGGCCCATCGTGAAACTCAATCAATACCTTGTCAGCCTGACTGGAGTCAATGCATCTCAAGAGAACCCCAGAGAGATCCTTCCTAAATAATACTCCATCAATCAAAACATAGGGAAGGGACTGAAGTTTAAAATACCTTCTTCTAGCCTTACTGAGACCCTGTGGACATTAACTTGTAAGAAAGAAATGCCTCATGTCCAACATCCAATCTCTTATGACAACTGGTTCTTCTGCAGTGGCTGCGTCATGGATCAGCAAGTTGTCTTCATCCTTTTGTCTCAAATCTGCTGCTAGTTGTTCACACAGGCCCCTTCCTCTCACCAACTTGGCAATTTTGATGTCTATATCGTACTCCATCACTTTGGTGATCCATCCCGCTCTTTTCTCATTTAAGTCTCAATTGGTCAAGAAATCTTTGACGCCAGGATGTGGAACCATGAGATGGATCCTGCTATTTGATAACATATATCTACATTTCTTCAGGCTGCGCACCACTGCCAAGACTTGCTTTTCTATGTAGGTGTACCTGATTTCAAAATCCTCTAACCCTTGGCTGAAGAAGGTGAGTGGTTGCTCGAGGTCATCACTGTTCACTTGGGTAAGCATAGCAGATATTACTTCTCCATTGCTGAAGGTATAGAGATTGAGGTCTTTATTGAAGTTGAGGCTGATTAGAGCAGGAGCCTGGGTCAAAGCCTATTTGATAGCTTCAAAGCTGTTCTTTCTTGGTGTTTTCCACTTGAATTCTTCACCCTTCCTCAGCATAGAGGTTAGGGGTTTAACTATTTCAGCAAAGTTCAGAATGAATCTTCGAATGAAATTTATCTGGCCAAAGAAACTCTGCAGACATTTCTTGTGCTTTGGTAGGGACATCTCTAGGATGGAGCAGACTCTTTTGGGGTCAATAGAAAAAACTTCCTTGGACACAATGTGGCCAAGAATTTTCCCCTCATGAACTGCAAATACACATTTCTTTGGATTTAGGGAGATGCCAAATTCCTTGCACCTCTCAAAAATCTGCCTGAGGTGCTTCATATGTTGTCCTGCCTCCTTGGAGAAAACCATTATATCATCGAGGTTTACCAGCACGTTCTTATTTATCAAACCACTAAAATCCATGTCCATGGCTCGCTGGAAAGTAGCACCAGCATTGGATAGCCTGAAAGGCATTTTCTGGTAGGCGAACGTTCCCCATTTACTGGTGAAGGCTATTTTGTATTGGTTGCAGCCCCGCACCAGAATCTGATTGTATCCCAAATAACCATCCAGGAGGGAGAAACGTTCGGAACCATTTACCTTTTGGAGGATTTGCTCTATGTTTGGAAGGGGATAATGATCTTTTAAAGAGACTTTATTAAGGTCTCTGAAGTTGACGCACAACCTAATCTCCCCATTTTTATTTCTAACTGAAACCAGATTGGCCAACCATGAGGAATGTTTGATCAAAAATATAATGCCAGACTCAATCAACTTGACCAATTCTTTCTGCACAAGGAGCTCAATCATCGGATTAACAGGCCTCTGCTTTTGCATGACTAGTTTTACACCTTCCTCTAATTCAATGGTGTGCTGGGTGAGTCTTGGATCGAAGCCTTTTAAGTCGCTGTAATTCCAGGTGAAGACTTCAGCAAACTCCTGACACAGTAGAATGAAAGTTTGCCTTTCTTGAAACGTGCAGACCTTACCAAGCGCCAATAACTTGTCCTTGAAGATTTCAACTTTTTCATAATTCTCCTCTTTGGTAGTGATGCATGCCTTGTCATCTCTTAGTTGGTCCTCTCCATTAAAAATACTTTTAAGTGTGACCAAACCCTTAGGGAGTTTATTGTTCTTCAATTGAACAATCTGATTTCCATATTGCTACTATAATTTCACCTGATTGTGGGCCACAAACTCAGCTTCTTCTTGTAGGAAGAGAGCTATCTATTGGTCACTTTCGAAGACTTGCCAATTTGTAACATTGTCTGGAATCGAAGGCCGAACCACCACTTTTAAATGGCGTGAACCACAACCCCTACTTATCTCTTTTGAAATATCAAATTGGGTGCCAACAGCTACCATCCTGTCAGCCTACTTATTTTGTTCCCTGGGGATCGAGGTAATGTTAAGAGCAAGGAAATCCTCCATCAAGTCCCAGACTCTATGCTTGTAAGACTTCAGTAAGGAGTTCTTGGTCAGGTTTAGGCCTCTTATTTGGTTCACTATTAGTTCACTGTCCCCCAGGATTTGCAATTCCTTGATCCCTCTCTTTCTTGCCCACTCAAGTCCATGAATCAAAGACTCATATTCTGCAACATTACATGTGCAAGAGAACTGGAAATGGAAGGCTGAAAAGTACCTTTTTTTAGAAGGGGAAACTAACATTGCCCCACCACCAGCGCCCAGTTTGCTTCTGGAACCATCGAAGTATAGCTGCCACAGGCCAAGGTCTTCTTTATTCTCCTTCATTATATTGGGCATGACGGCACTTTCTTCATGCAAGCAATAGACACCAAGGTCTGCCTCCTCAATAAACTTATAAGGATCGTGCTCGAAGTTATCACTTCCCCACTCATCCAAGAGTAGATCTACAACTCCTTCAAGAGTAGAAGATGAGGACTTATCCGTTTGAGAGTCTTCTGGATCAATGATAGTGTAACTGACATTTACTACCTTGGGTGAATAGGGCTCTAGGTGGTCCTTGTAGAGTGGCTCGGATTCAATTTTCACTTTGGTCCCGTATTTGGTTCTAAAAACTAGATATGACCAATTCGCTGCTAGATAACCACCTATTTTGGACGTAAAGTCCCTAAACAAACAGATTGCAAAATATGAAGGAACATTCGCTACCACTATATCTTGGGGGATTGAGAATGTTAGGCAGGCATGTAATGTTAAACTCAATCCTTTCAAGATCCCAACTATATTTGCAGGTGTTCCATCTAGTTGCAAGACTCCCTTGTTCATGGCTTCGTACTTTAACCCCATCTTATCAGCAATGCACTTAGGCATTACTGAAGTGTTGGCCCCACTATTAATTATGCAATTATGTATTAAAAAATCCCCTATGATCAAAGATACATAAAAAGGGGGAGTCTTTTCTTCTTTCTTTACTTGACTTGAAGCAGAAGGCTGCCCGTTCGTCATTAAGACGTTATTAGTGTCTGTTGGGATGGCCTGGCGATCTAGCTCATGCAATCCTTTCTTCAATACCTCCTTTTGTCCCAGAAGAGACAATGAATCCCATAGAGAAATGTTCACGTGCAATTTCTTCATTTGATCAGCTATATTAATTTGGGGACTGACCCCTTTCGTGCTTTCTTTTGGGCTGATCCCAGCTGGAGCTGTAGACTGAGGAGCTGGAGGTGCAAATGGTTGTCTGGAAATTAGGGCCTTTTGAAAAGGGTGTGATGGAGGATTCATTGCTGCCTGAGGGGAAGCTTGCACTTCTCCAACTGCTCTTCTTTTAAATCTCATATTGGCCGCAACGTAATCAACCTGATTGTCAACAGTGCCCCCATAATTAATTGCATAGAGTTCCCCTTCTTCGTGATTTATCAGGGTAGAATCCGAATGAGTTTGATTGTTACTTGTGCTGGGTTGGGCTGGAAACTTAAAAAATTGGGAAAAATTAGCAACCTAATTTTCTAAATTCTGAAATAAATTCATCATGTCATTCGTATAGACAACTTGCTCTTGACCTTGTCCCATGGTCAAACAGCCTGGTTGCTCCTACACTAGATTGTTCTGAGTAGGCACCATGGCTTTAGATGATGAAGAGGGGCCTGTGTTATAATTTTGATAAGCCCTGGTTGTAGTGAGCTGCCCCTGACCTTGGTTATAATTTTGAAAGGGGGGTCTAGGGGCATGGCCATAATTCTGATAACCTTGGTTTGGCTTGTTACTTTGAGCTTGCTGCCTTTTAAGGGTAACAAGTTCATTCAACATGCTCTGTAATAGGCCCTTAAATTCATTTAATTCATTGGATGGAATAGCAACTGGCCTCTCAATGACAGGTAGGGGAGCAATTATGGGAGCGACAGCCTGAATTGGGGGCAGCGGTTCTGGGAAAAGTGGCATATGAGGCCTAGGGGTGATTTTTCTGGCTTGAACCAAGCAATTTTTGGCCATAATGGCTATGTCATATGCAGCTGGCAGTATGTGTCCCCCCATAGATTGGATCATCATAGCAATATCACTATTCAATGCTTTTAGATAGTACAAGAAAGTGTAGCTAGGAGTCGGCCTTACCAGGATGGGAATTCTATCCCAAGTCTTTTGAAACCGCGTATTGAAGTCCTGCATGTACTCGTGTGGAGCTCTTTTTATAGTTGTCAGCTGCTCAGCAAGAGAGAGACCATCACTTTTTCCCCCAAAATGATCAGTTAAATGGGTGCCCGATTCATTCCAGGAATGTATGGAATTCACAGGCAAGGTGCCGTACTAGTCGAGAGCTTTCCCTTTTAGAGACAAGGCTAACAGTCTGATGGCAATATTTTCTTCTGTTATATTGTGAATATTGCAAAGGTTGGCAATATTCTTTATATGCTCAACGACTGTAATAGGTCCCACTCCATCAAAAGTGGGCACATTTTTTAAAGCTATTCTTGGAATTAGATCATAGCGTAGGAGGTTTAAAGGGCTCTCACCATGAAAAGCTGCAAAAGGCAATGCCATGGCTGGAACAGGTTGTATTTGTGGCTGAGCTGGGTTGGTGTTCCTATCAATAGGTCTAGGAGGATTTACTAGTGGATAAGGGCAAGTTCTTTCAAACCTGAGCCTTTTAGCAGAGTTTAAAGGTAGTTTAATGAACTCAAAGGGGACCCTTCTTGAAGCTGACCTTGTGGTAACCTTTGGCATAGAAGTTTAAGTGACTGGTCTTAAAATAAAGCACTGAGCTCTTACTAGTGGAGTCGTCAGATGCTGGAAATCTTTGAAAATCGTTGTAGCAGGACCACCATCAATCTTGAAATATTACTGTGTTAGAAACTGATAAAATTACAGTCCCACTAGGCGTGCCAAAACTGTTGACACTAGAAAGTGCACCCAGTGGTAGGAAAACGGATTCCTGCCCTCTCCCTGCAATATGAAAACCCCTCTCTCGCCTATGGGATGATAAATCAGGAGAGGAGAGTCTCTAGGTATGGGCTAGTTCCCTCTGATGTATCTTGTTTGTTTCAGGTAGCACAAAAATATAGGTATATAGGTATACTGGGGGGATGAAAAGGGAAGGAAGTGCAAGAAAGCAAACGGCCTACTCTAAAAGAGGTGATACACCAAAATAAAGGGGTGACCTTCCAGATCCACTCTCAAAATCAAAGAAAATGCAAGTATACTCTACACATCTGGTAGAGGAACCAGGCTGCTAAGACAAAGGGGGAGGCTATAATGGAAAATACATAACAGAGGTTTACCGAGGTGCTGTGGAATGCACACTTGCAAGCAACTTACTCTGTTCTGTCCTTCTCAAATATTGCTCTTCTCCTTTCAGCTACAGAACTGGTGCCTTGTAGATAGCTGGTCTGTTGGTATTACCTATGAAAGCATGGAAGATAATAACTAAACACAAATAATACTCATGGCATACACAGCAGATCAATCCAAGATGGAGGCAAAAACTGTATTTTTATTGATTCAGGTGAACTTTGAGAGCAGTGCTCTTTACAAAAGTCAGGAAGATCCTGATAAATGACTAAGTCTGTGTATTTATATCAGAAGAGCCAAGAGAAGTTTCATTGGGAAGAGTGAAAAAACACTGTAGCTGATGTCACAATTCTGCCAAGACCATGTTTATTGCCTCATTTTACGTGTTGGTCTTCTCCTCTGGTGGTTGGGCAAGTTTTTTCTTGTGCATTGCAGGTGATTTTTGCCGCCATCTATTGTGGGTGGCAAATTTGCCACCCATTGCATGGACTGTATGTAGGATTTATGCTGATGTTGGCTAATAATCTGCCGATGGTGGCAGTTTTGCTGACATCAGCCGGTGTAAGATGTCAATGGCGGTAGTTTTGTCGGTGTTGGCCGATGTCGACGGCCTTTCTTTTTCTATTTGTGTTGTGGGCGGCAAATTTTCTACCCTCTGCATGTGTGTAGGTGGTCTCTTTTTCCCTGCCCTTGTTGTGGGCGGCGATTCTGCCACCCTCTGCATTTTGTCTGCCCTTCCTTTTTTTTTTGCTAAGTGTCGAACGCCCCAGTTTTTTCCTTTCTTCTTGTGAACATTTGAAGACTCTGCCTCTTGCTACTATGAATGCCAACGAACTAGGCCAATGAGCCAATGCTCTGAAATGGGGCTGTCGAACTCTGAAGGTGGACCTTGTAACTCAAAATGACTGGCCATGCAAAGCAAGTGTAGAAGGTGACCGAGATTTTGCCTGAGGGACAAAATTGGGTCAACGCTTACCCCTTTGATGTTATGGCTAAAAACCAACCTATCCAACCAAATGTTACCCTTACACCTTCTACCCCTAATAATGACTGCTATACCTTGGGGATAGCCTAACCATTGACCCATCATATTCAACTTATAATTAGAGTACCCACCATTGGCATTACCAACATCTCCTCTATCAAACCTAGACCATTGATTAATACCCCTTTACCAAGATTAAGGGTATCTATCCCTTCTACCTCACTAGCCATTAGCACAAAGGTCACTACTTCACCTCTTGTCACCAACCCAAAAACCACCCATGCCCAATCTATAAGGACTTCTTAGCAGTTACCTATTTCATCTAATCTATGATACATCCATAACCCATAAGGGAATGTACCCACTACCCAACTACTATCATCCACCTACCCTACCCAACCTATAACATCCACATTCCAATATGTGGGATCCTCTCAACCACTAAACAATTTCCAATATGTTGCCCAAACTCAACCGAAGTATCAGCCTTACAATATTTCTAGTGTACCACCTCAAATAGACCTAATGAAAATGCTCATGGACAAGATGACCAACCTTGAGTCATCCATTTTATGGGTTCACAACATCATATGTTATGATCAGATTTGTAGCAAACCTATTCACCCTTCTATCCCCATCAGACCTTACCCTCATCAATGGTAACTTCCAAAATTTACCAAATTTGAAAGCAATGAGGATCCCCAACAACACCTTAGGGATTTCAAGCATGCATGCTACATGATTACTTATGATGATGCCCTTCTCCTTTACACCTTCCCCATGTCTTTATTTGACCTAACACTCAATTGGTATAGTGCCCTCACTAAGCATTCCATCTTTTCTTTCACCCAACTAGCACAAGTCTTCTTAGATCACTTCTCCATTAACATTTACAAGAATGTTTCTATCATGGACCTCTATTCTATCAAGCAATTTGATGATGAGTCCATTTTCAATTTTGTCACCCATTGGATAAGCTTAATTAATTAACTTTCATTTTCCTTACCTTAACCTAAACTTATAGAAATTTTTGATTGAGCTTTCACCAAGCATATATATTCTATACTACATGTCCAAAGCTTCAAAACCTTTGAGGAGGATTTTACCATGGCATGTAAGCTAGAAAACTAGGCCATAGATGAGGGTAAATTGAAGTTATGAAATAAGAACTCTACCTTGAAGACCAATGCAACCTCTTCCTCTAAACTAGGTAACTAAGCCATTATCAAAACCAAGACCAGGGGAACTATGAATGGTTTCATCCTTAAAACCACCCCTCTATCCAATGTCAATCAACAAAATTCTCCCATTACCTATAACTAAAATACAAGGAACCCAAACCAAGGCAACCAAAAATAATTCACTCCACTTAGAGAATCTTACACCTCAATTCTAGAGAAGCCACTAAAAGCTAACCTTATACAAATTCCACCCATCAAACCTCCCTAGTAGTTTTATTATTTTCATCCATCACCTACTTGGTATAATAAGAATGACCTCTATGCTTTTCATCAGGTAGTTGGACATGATGTCAGCTAATGTAATACTTTCAAGAATATTATTCAGAGTCTTATCAATAAAGGGGAACTCATGTTGGATAATCCCAATGCCCCTAAAAATCAAGATCTTAACATATTCAAGGAACATTTCCATAACCATGTCCCTAGAAAAAATGAGGATATACTAACCAAATGCTCTCATGATGCTCACATGGTCAATATGGTTTATAATACACCAACCCATGAGGATCCAATTATTCCATCTACCTACTCTTCCCCCACCTCACCTATCAAGGTGATGTGATCACCTTACCCTCCTTCAGTGACCCAAACCATGGATGATCCTTTTTCCCTAGCTATACTCATAGAAACATTGGAATTATCACATATTACCTCAACTAGCACATCAAAACAAATAAACATTCTTGATCCACCACCTCTACCAACTATCAAACAAACTGACACACCTATAGACATCATCCTTAGAGGAGAATTAGTTCCACCAACACATCTAATGGAGGATATATCTATCCCAATGCTAACTTACTCAGCTTAGGAAATCAACCAACCTACCAACCATTCTCCCTAACCTACAAGTCTATCTATTACATCCACTACCCATGGATCAAGACCAGTACACAAACCTTTTTACACATTAGTATAAAAATTATAATTCACCTTAAAACCAAACATGGATCAAACCAATTTCAATAAATAGTTAGGGCTTCCATCCATCAAAAAACTTGAACCATCTAACATGCCTCTAACTAACTAATCCATCATCTCTCCACTACCTCTTAAACCAATCCAAACTTCTACCAATCCCCACCTCTTTATTCAACTAAAATAGTTGCCAAATCACCAACAAAACCTTTCAAAACTCTTGGTGCCTTTCATACTCAAAGTATAGTTCACCCATTCTTGAAAGTAGACTTAAATTTACCCAAGCCTATACCCAAGTCTTGATCCACACCAACGAACTGGATGAAAACATTGAAAGCACACATGACTAAGCCTTTACATCCCTCTAACTTTCCCTCTATATTAGGGCCTCATCCTTCCACTTTGATTTAGAATTAACCCCCTTTTAACATATGTCTCTCACAACCATTAATTATACTAGCACATTTATTATCTGATGCATCGATCATTTCCAGATTACAACTAGTCAGACCACCAAACTTGGGCACCCTAACTACTAACATACCTAGGCCAAAACCATCCACCAGAACCACCTTACCTAATCCATATCTCACCCAACCTATTACCAACCACTCACCCATCTTATCAATCAAAATTATGAGCCCAAAACATTCCTTACCTCTAGTAGCATCCTATACAACCATTCTTCAAAGATTAGTGTAGACCTCCTACCTCACATTACCTTCCATCAAACCTTTTTATCCTATTGGTTTGAATCCAACTTTATACAATGACCATAAAATTTACTCCTATCAGATGACACCTGGGCATGACATAGAGAATTACAAAGATATCCAAGCCATAATCCACCAAATCTATGATGAAGATGATCTTTTGGTAGATGAACTTCCATCTATTCCTCCATCATTACACCTAACAACCAACCACAAACACATTCCTAATCCGCCACTCTCACCTCAGACTAATAGAGAATCTACCCAACCCCCCCATCATACTTTCCCCATCTATCCATACCATTAATGTGGTCACATGATCACAAAAAAAAGATAAAGAGAAGGACAAAGTGTCCATTTCATGGACATACCCACTAACTCACCCGATACTAAACCAAATCCAAACTCCACGTCTATAACTAAGTTTAAAAAACCATCTTAAGTGTTTTGGAGGCTAATACCTAAAAATCCATTAAGAGGGTCATCCTTAAATAAATTCACTAGACCCCAAATAAAATTATCATCTATGATCTCATTTCTACCTCACCTCATCATTGTCAGGCCATGATCGAGGCTATGCAAGCCATTAAGGTCAGACCATGAGACTCCCAACCTATAGAGGCATTCATTGATGCTCTCCAACTCTCCATTCTTGTCACCTTCAATGACTTAAAGATACCTCATATCTACCCTAAAGACCTAAATACCCTTCTTTTTATTACCACCTACATCAACCAAACCTATATCAAATGGGTTATGATCGATGGGGGAGCTAGGATCAACATCATCTCTTCCTATGCCTATGAGTAACTCAAGCTACTAGATAATGTCATGTTCAAAACTTCAGCCATCCTTAGATCCTTTAATGACACTATGACCACTACCTTGGGAACCATCATCCTTAATATTTGTATAGGACCTCACATGCTCCTCAAACTCTTCTATGTGGTCAAAGGTGAATTTTAGTATAATGTTTTACTAGGGAGACCTTGGATTTGGGTCATGGGTTGTGTACCTTCCACCCTCCATCATTGTGTCAAGTTTGAACGTGAAGGTCAAGTTATTACCATACAAGCTAACCTTATCCCTTTTTTAGCATGTAATATGACCTATTAACCTAATGACATTCTCCTACCTCCATCCAAAGCACTACAAACAACCACCATCAAGTCCTCACCCACAAAAGCTAAAACCATTACTTCTTCCCCTTTCACTAAGGCATCCACTAGTTCATCTATCCCCATAGATTAGATACCCATCATTTACCCTTTAGATCCTACCTTCCAATGCCTTACCCTTGGAGAATACTATCTCCTCACCCTTGATGCCCTCTTTACTCCCTAAGAAGATGGGAAATTCAACCACCAACTAGGTTATGACCCCAACATTAGAGCCATTATTCCCTTGGGGTCTTAGAGATATCAAAGCTACTTTATTTATGGAGGAATTTACAAGACACTTAATTTTTATACCAATCCCTCTCTACCTCAACCATTCACCTTTAACTTGTCTTATTTGGACCACCTAGACTTCACCAAACTATACCTTCACAAGTGTGCTTGGAAGGGATTTGGTTTGGGATGATATGAGCATGACCCACATACAATGAACTTGATTGAGACCCAAAATTCTTAGAATAAACATGACCTTAGATTAATTCTACCCAATAAGAATAAATTCAAACAAACTACCCCTACCATTGTTGAAGAAGAGACCCCTTCCTCACCAACACCCCCTCCACCTATGGGTGAGGATGAGGACATCATCCCACCTAAATGTTTTTCATCAATATGATTACCCTAAGCCCCCTAACTTATCAAAAGGAAGGATAACCTATATCCATCCTTTTGACCCATATTTAACTCATGGGAGAAGACTCTCCTACCATTAACACTATTCAGTGTCAAGATGATGATGTTATTCTCACCTACCTTGGTACACAAAATTCCTCTATCCATAAATCCTTACCTCTAGAAATCTCAACCATTTTGAATGAATATACCATGAATAACAACTTTGGTACTCTAAATAACCCCCATATTGTCAAACATGGCCAAACCCTCACCCTTGAGGAACTACATGACTTCTCTACCTTCCTCCAAGACCGCAATATTACATTTGCTTAGTCATATGCCGATATGCCTAGTACTAACTTGACCATTGCCACTCATAAAATTGTAAAAAATCATGATTAAAAACCTTTCAAATATAAACTTCATTGAATTCATCTTCACATAGCCATCCTTGTAAAAAAAAGAGCTTCAATGCCTCCTTTCTGTCAACTTTATTCAACCCATTGATTATCCCCAATGGGTTTCAAACATTGTGCCTATCACTAAAGCCACAAGGGGACTACGTATCTACATGGACATTCATGACCTCAACCTTTCCTTCCCAAAGGATTACTTTCCTCTACTTAGCATTGACCAACTTGTTGATCTTATAGCAGGTAATGAGTTACTATCTCTCATGAACATATTCTTAGGCTATAATTAGATTGTGATTACCCCTAAAGATCAAAGTAAAACTACTCTTATCACCTAATGGGGGAATTTATGTTATAGATTCATGCCCTTAAGTCTTAAGAACACTTGTGCAACCTACCTACATGTCATGACCTATATTTTCCATGACCTTATCTATACAAGCATTGAAGACTATGTGGATGACCTTCTTAGGAAGTCCAAGCTTCACAAAGACCATTTAGCCATTCTAAAGATTATAATTGAGCAACTTATCCACTATCACATCTACCTAAATCCCAAGAAATGTATTTTTAGGCTCTTTTTAGGCAAACTTATTGGCTTTATCATTTCCCTTTGAGGAATTGAGGTTGATGTAGCCAAAATTAAAGCCATCCTTGAGATGCTACCTCCAACCAATCTTAAACAACTCAATAGCTTACAGGGGAATATTCAATCAATTTGTCACTTCATCTCCTAACTCTATAATTGGTGTCAACCCTTCTACCATTTATTATAAAAAGACATCTCTTTCAATTGGAATGTCAATTTTCAAAAGGCTTGTGATACACTCAAAGATTACCTGCTATCTCCACCTATCCTTACACCTCCTAAAGATGACCAACATTTATATCTCTATATCTATAACATAGAACATTCCCTAGGGGTGATGCTTACCCATCAAGATGAACAACACTAGGAGAAAGCCATCTATTACATTAGATGCACACTTGTTAAAAATGAGACTTGGTACACACATACCAAGAAACTATGTTTGGCCCTAGTCTTCATGGCCACTCAACTTTACCACTACCTTCTTAACCACAAAAGTTTTGTCATAACTAATACCAACCCCATCAAGTACATATACTCCAAACCATACCAAAATAAATGTATGGCTAAGTGGATCATGATTTTAGCTGAGTTTTATCTTGAGCTCTTTTAGTAGAAATTAATCAAGGGGCAAGTCATTACTGATCAATTGGCTGATGCACCCCTAATAAACACCCAAGCCCCCTCTTAAATTTTTAGATGAGTCAATCAAAATTATATCTCAAGTAGATTTTACCAATCATGTAACCATATTTTTTGATGGTTCCAAATGTTAGTGTGGTATATGTGCTAACATCATCCTTATCCCCCTTATTGATGAGCCATTTCCTTTGTCATTTAAATTTGACTTTGAATGCACCAATATTGTGGCCAAGTATGAATCCCTAGTAATATGTCTCTAGATAGCCTTAGCCTTAAGTTTCAAAACAATCAATATCTTTGGTGACTCTAAATTTATGGTCAACCAAGTTAATGACATTTACCAGTGTAAGAATGAAATGATGAAACTATATAGATAACTAATCATAGAACTCCTACCCTCATTCAAACACTACCATATTTAAAACACCCCGTGATCTACCAACAAGTTTGTTGATACCATGGTTTCTCTTGCCTCTCAAATCCTATCAGAGCAGTCAAACTCCAAACTATTTATCATTTCCCATCACCTCACTAAATTTTCCTACACCAAATCAAATGTGCCAACCATCTTTAGTGTGGAAGAGATTATGCGTAGACTTTGGTATCAAAAAACCTTTGACTACCTTTACCTTGGCATAGTTCCCTCTAACCTCTTGAAGAATGCCCATTGGGCATTTATCCAAAGCACCTCCTATTATACCATTCTAGGAAAAATTATCTAAAAACATGGTTTTGATGGCCTCTTATTTCATAGTCCAGAGGCCTCTCATGTTATCAAGGAGACATATGAGGGTATCTATGGGGGGCACTTTAGTGGACTTGTTGTGGCTAAGCATATCCTTTGTCTAGGCTATTACTAGCCCACCCTTAATAAAGATTATTATAATTATATGAAAAAGTGTGTCAAGTGTCAACAATATACCAATTTACATCATGTACCTAGGAATAGTCTTCATATTTATATAGAATTTTGGCCATTCTCATAATGGGTTCATGACCTTATCAGTATAATCAACCCCCACTCTTCACAACAACATCAGTCTATCATTATCATGATCAAATATTTCACCAAATGGGTAGAATCTATTTCACTTATCTTGATAAAAGCTAAAATATTATCAAATTTATTACCCATCACATCATCTACCATTTCAGTGTTCCCCATAAGATCATCATTGATAATGGACAATCTTTCAAAAAAAAAAATGTTCAAGGTATTTGTAATGTATTTGGTAGTAAACTTAGATTTTCATCACCTTGTCACCCATAAGCAAATGGATAAGATGAAGCCTCTAACAAAACCATTAACAACATGCTTACCAAAATGGTTAATGTCTTAGGTTAGGATTGGCGCTTGCACATCTCTTTTGCCTTATGGGTATATTGCACTAGCATCTAAAATCTTGTGTTTAGATCTGAGGTTGTATTGCCTCTTAAAGTCCAAATACCTTATCTTTGAATATCTTTACATGACCTTGTTTTAAAAAATTATTATCATCAAGAACATTTATCTCAACTTGAGCTAGTTGATGAGCATCATTTGGATGCTCATTCTAATCTTTATGTCTATCAAGAATGAATCAAGTGTGCCTATAAAAAACACCTAAAAGTCTATGAATTTAACATTGGAGATCTTGTCCTCAAATAAAACCAACATGCAAATAATATAGAGAAAAGAAAAAGGGTCAAATTTACTTTCAATTGGCTTGGACCCTACATAATTACCTATAAGTATAGATCATGAGCTTATCATTTGTCCTCTCTTGAAGGCAAACTAGAACCTAAGCCTCTCAATGCTTCACACTTGCATCCCTTTTATTATTAGTTATGGATTACAATAATCATTTGTCTAACTTATGTTCATCCCTTGTAACCACATTCATTTCCCTCTTTAAAAAGGAAATAAACTAAAATTGAATCATGTGATTATCCACCACAATTATATCCTAATCTTGAACTATGGATACCCTAGCTCAATCTGTGGCATGATTCTCATAGTAATTTCCATCTCTTTGAGATCAATCCCTATGGTTATTTTCACCTATACCTCATTTTCACCTATTGAACCTTCATGTTAGCTTAGTTTTGCCTTCATAAAGGTAAACATTGATCATATATGAGAAAGTCTATGTCAATCCAAATCAAACAAAAGCAAAAGGCAATATCAAAATAAAATAAAATAATAATGCATCAATCTTAGTATTTTTAGATTACTCCCTTGAAGGACAAATCTTAAAAACTTATTCAAAATTGTAAAACATAAGGTGGACTATTCCCTTAAAGGACAACTATCAAAAGAATCTATGCTAGGCACATAACTTATACCACTCTCTTGAAGGATGGCTGAGTAAAGCATTTGGCAAAGCTAGAAATTTCTTGGAAGCTTCACGCATCGATCAACTTCCTTGACCCTCAAGGAAAAGCAAAAGTAAAATCAAAGGCAAGAGAAACATCAATTTTGAAAGCCATAATCATCTCTCATAAATGCAATGATCTTGGAAAGCTACAATCAGCTCTCCTGAGTAGAATTATTGCATCGATCAGTCTACACTTTATATATGGACATAGACTTGTTTATAATACATTTTTTGACACCTATAGAAAAGGCATACTAGCCTCACTAATGGTTCCATTTTCACCCATTATTCCTCTACATATCATATGCATGGGACTATGAGTTTAATTGACATAATGTAATCAAAATCCCTATCTATTAACCTAAGCATGATAAATACAAAACTTTAAAATGGCTTATTTTCACTAAGCCAATCCAACTTTGGGTTTTGTGTCAGTCTTTACCAATGAAAAGGAGTCATGTTAATTTTCTTATCTTTTATTAGTTTATGTAACCCTACCAATATAAACATGAATAATTAACATCACATTAAAAACATCCACATCATGAACTATGCCAACAAGCAATAACATCTATCCATCAATGAATCAAACACAATATCACAACAAACCATGAACATCAGTCACATCATATGATCATAAAACAAATTAGTGAGAAAAACATCATGGCATATACCATTTCCCATTTCACCCATATAGCCATCAATAAATCCATAACATGTATCCATACATAACCATGTTATAACATATCATATCATAACCATGAGTAGAATCAGATCATCATAGATAAAATTTTTAACATCACATGCCTAAGCTACTGAGTGAAACATCATAAACATGAACCTTAAACCATAAGCCATAATCACAAACCAAAATCAACTATCATATATAACATCATAAGCATCCATCATATACATCAAATCATCAAAGATAATACATGTCATAATATACCAGGCTCTCTCAAAAACATATACATCTTGCTACATCACTGTGTAGGCCAGTATCAAAATAATACATCAAAATAACATATCTCAACATCATCATGAGCTTGCATCACTACCACTTGCCCCATTTGTGCTGGTACCTAGTGGTAGTCCCCTTGAGATCCCTATTTATCCCACTATATAAGCCCACTAACCTAGGGTAGCTATCAATGTCCCACTAACCAAGCTCACTCTATAATTTGCATAACTCGTAACTTGAGTCAATTGGTCTAATATCATTGCCTCATAATATCTAATCTTTGTAATGGTAGCTAGATAACATACTTGAGGCATTGTGTCTAGTGGCTATCCTACTTTTGCTGCATCTACCCTAGGCCTTTATATAAACAGATCTCTCTCACCTATAATAGTGGTGAGCTGACCCTATAATGCCTAAATTTGGCTCTATAATGTATCCACCTATCCTTATAGATCTTGTACTTGAGCCTAGGCTATGGCCAATGCTACCCCTACCTATGCACCCTGACTAGTTGGATCTACAACCATTGGTACCGCCCCTCCTTCATATCCACCCATATCTAAATCTATATAGATAGGTTGGTACCAAGCCATATATCCATATGTATACCCTACATCATCTATGGGATCCCTAACAAGTTTTTCCTCAAATCCACCATCCAAAACTATCTAAATAGGCTAGGGGATAGGTAATTGATCCTCTAACTCTTGCCTCCTATACCTTGGATGTAGACCCACTATAACTTGTAACAAGCTAAACTAGAACCACACTTGATCAAAGGATATAAACTCAATTGCACCCTCTCAGTGGCCCACTATCCACTTGTAGCTTTATATAGTGAAGGTTTCCCTCCTATAGCTTGGCCAGATAGGGAACTATAGGTATGATCTACATATGATGTCCATAGATACCAATTCACTTAGAGTAACCTTGAACCACTCAATGTCATGTGCTCCACCTCCAGCCCCTAATGTAGCATAATCATCCCTCCACCTTATAAAGCCCATAAGGAGCTCTAGATATGTGTACCCCATCCATGAAAATCCTATAAGCCTCATAACCTAGATCTACTCATGAACAAAGTGTAGAACCATGCCCACATTGATGTCATACCTCCTATGGTTTTTGAATCCCCATATCTCTTTGTAAATCTAGACTAGTAGCACAGGGACCCACTCAAATACTATCCTCTTAAGCAATAGCTCAACCAGAACAACTAATAATACATAGGGAAATCACCTACTGCTAGAATATGGAACCCCAAAGCAAGTAACCTTGATCATAAGCATCATCATAAGTCTCCTCTCCTTGGGAGCCTCTCATATAGTGTTGTATAACTGAACCCTCCAGAGTGCCAATGCACCTAGTCACTATCATCTCTATATAGATACTCAATATACTCATCTTTCTCCTTCTACTTAATCTAGTAGATTACCTTACCATTTAGTGGGAGTTGAGTGATCTATGGACATCCTTTATGAGAATAGTCATCTCCCTAATCAACAACAAGAAGGTATTAGTATCAAGATCCCATCTCTCAATGAACACTACTATAATAGATGCATCCCTAGGCACGTACTGGTAGTGCCTCATCCTTCTTAGCCCTATTACCTCCATATGTGCCTAATCATCAATAGTCACCCTCAATCAGTGTAGGGAGGATCCATGACATATGGTCATGCATCTATATTTTCTCTCATGTCTACACCAAAACAAAATGCTTAGCTTAGACCTCAACTAGTCTCATCTACCTTAACTTTTAAATGTGCCTCTAGCCTTAACATATTTGACCTCACTATAACCATAAGCATAACCCATTTACCCTTTGCACCCAACCTAGCTAACCAAACTTTAGGCCTAACCACTTATCCTAACCCTAACCATTATACTCTAAACTAAAACCATGCCTAAACCCTAAACACCTTTAAAAACCCCACCTTATCATAGTTAACCACTAGTGATCATACTAACCATCAATGGTTAGGGACCCCTAGTTACTAGGGTGTCGACCATCAATAGTCAGACCTGACCATCAATGGTCACTTATGGGTGTTTTATGGCTAGAATGCCTAAACCTATAAGGACCCAAAGTAGGAAAAAAATTCAAAAATACTACCCTACATAGCATCCCTATCTAAACATGATACCCAATCAGCTATCCACCCTATCAATTTAATGCTCTACCCATACCATTTCCCCCAAACCCCCAAAACCCTACCTAGGGCATGCAGACCCAAAAACTAAATTTGCAAACCCTCCCCCCATGAAAACATAAGTAAATGAAAAATCAAACCTATCTACCAATTTAGGGTACCCCTACCTCATTTCACAACCTCTTCTATGGTTTGATCCCTCAAGCAGGTGATTGATCACATTCTCATGCTTCTTGTATTTTGGACCCATGAAATCTACCACAAGCCTCTAGCCAATGAGCAACATCCACCTCAGTACACACCTTCCTCACAAAGTACTAAAATCACCCAAATCTTGATCAAACACAATGCAATAATAAAAGTGACAAATTACCTTTTGTTTTTTCCTTCTATCTCCTAAACTTTTAGGGTTTCCTTTGACCATGGATGGTCAGGGTGACCATCGATGGTAAGGATATCCTAGCAACCCAATTTCCCTTTTTACCTACAACTTCCACATTTTAAATAATTTACCTTAGACTCTTGCCTACTTTTGAAGATGACTTTCTCCCACCAACCCAACCACCTCATCACCTCGCCATTGTTTTCTTTTGGCCCATCTAACATGCAACTTTATGACAATTTTTGTCTGGTCCTCTATCCATAGTGACAACATTTCCACGTTGACCCTTTTATATTTTGCACTACCTTGTACATATTGACCCACTTATGTCTCACTAGGAGCACTTCCTACTTCAAATACCTATAATACTTGACCCATTTATGTTTCACTCATCACTTACCTTTCTTAGACATATCCTTTATTTTTACCAATATTAACAACCTTATCTCTACATAATCTTGGCTATCTCACCTTTTGTTGCATTCTATGCACACATTTGCATATCAAATGCCCAACCTCATGTCACCACTTAGTGACTTACCATATACCACTTATCAAACCTATCCTTGCTTTAGCTTCTCCTCATAAACTCTTGATTTGAGGGGGAACACCTCCTCCCACTCTCAAGGCAAATAGACCCATGACCCATACTCTATTTTTATTTTATAGCTCATTCACGCAAGCCACATAAAAAAATTAGAAAATGTAAACACCAAAAATCCACAAACCTATGATTCTGAATGTCAAAGTAGCCTAGAAGTACCCCCAGACCCCCTTAGGACCAACCTACATCTATCAGGCCTAAAATGACCAATCTACACTCAATCGCACCTAGTTGAATAACCCTGGCCTTTAGGACCCTATCCCTATGGACCTTAACCATCAATAGTTAGGGTGACCATCGATGGTCAATCTTAAGGACCCCTAACTATTGACAGTCAGGATCTACATTCTCACCAAGAGCATATAAGCTCTACCAACCCTTTTCTAAATTTAACTTATTTAATTTGTGTTATGAGCCTTTACATGCACAAATTATATTTATATGACCCAGTTACACCTTCACTTCTACCTCTTTCTTATGCCTATAAGAGAGAGAGGTTTGGGAAGTCAAATCCATCAGTAATAATTATTAGAAGCTTACGTATTCAAGAGTTTTCTTTTATAGGTTAATCAGGTCAATCAGTGTCATCAACATTATCAAGCATTATCAGCCATATTATTAAGATCCAACTTGCCATCACCTTTTAACCAAGATTTTAGGTACCGTTACTCTATTGGAATCAATCCAAATTCCACCAATAGGTTAACTATGCCAACAATTCACCTAATCAACTTTTGGTAAGATAAGTGCTTGTTGTTAATATTGATATGCTTTTATTCCATTTTACAATCAATCTATCCCTTGCCTAATTCTTGGAATCCATCTGTGGAATCTCGTCATTCAATTATTGATAAAACCCAAAATTACATAGTTAACTATTGATGGTCAAACCCCAATTTCCAATGGTTAGGCATAACCATTGATGGTTACCCCAACCACCAATGGTCACCTATGGAAAAACAACTAGCATGCTGATTTTACTTACCTACACCTAACCAAATCTACTTTTCTATGTCTTTGACCACTCACAAACCCCTTTTAGATTTTTTATAGCATTCATCAACCCATTATCACTAGTATTAATTATTCTATCACTAATTAGATCATTTCTAGTCTATTCTTCTAGTAAGCTTTCTTATATTCATTTTAGTACCTTTCAATTATTGATGCAAGTAACTTCTTTCTAGTTTATCAAACTTGATTATTTAAAACATGTGGATTGATAGCCCCTAAAGAATCTCCCACTTCTAGGATCTATCTATTGCTAAGAAAATCACCCAACTATCTGTCTAACAAACAAGTTTGATTTAGTTCATAATCTTTTAATTTAGCATGTGCACAACCAAATAGGTTTTTCAACCATACTCATATCACATTTATTTTTTCTCTTTCTTTATAAATCAAGTGAAAATTTACATGAAACAATAAGCATGTTAATTTAAAGCATCCAAACAACTTATCTTTACTAAGACAATCCAACTTTGGATTTCATGTCAGTCCTTACCAATGAAAGGCATCTTGTTCCTTTTTCTTATCTTTTATCAGTTCATGTGGATATATCTCTCATGATTATTATCACTTTCCTACACATATAGTTTGTTACCTACTCACTTCATGTATTTTCATCTTTAACCATATTCACATTCTACCTCTTTGATCATGAACAACAAACATTCATGAACTTTATCAACTATGTCAATAAGCAACACCATCGATCTCTCTATGCACCAAACACATTGTAAGCATCTCAAAAAAAACCATAAATATTAACCTATCCATCTATAATTATCACATCATATGAGCCTATAAGCATATCATTACATCAATATAAGCATAAACCAAATCAATGAGCAAGACATCATAACACATATCATTTACCATTCCATCTATATGACCATAAACAAAACCATTACATTATCATATAACATACATCCATCAATAACACATCCTATCATATCCATGAAAAAAATCACAACATATTAACTATCTAGCATCACATGCTTAAGCTACTAATTGGAACACTAACATCATAACCACATGTCAAGAACTGTAAGCCATAACCATATTCATAAACATGAGCACCACATAAACCATAAGCATCCGTCATATATAACATTAAAAACCATACATCATATATAATGGATCATAAAAAATAATACATGTAACAATGTATCAACTCTCTAAAAAAATATACATCTCACTACATCAACATGAAATTTGGTATCAAAATAGTACATCATATTAATGCATTTGAACATAATCATAGGCCTACACCACTACCACTAGCCCCATTTGTTCCTACACTTATACCTAGTGGTAGGCCCCCTAGGACCCTTGCTTGAACCACTATAATATCCCACTGACCTAGAGTAGCTATTGAGGGCTTATTAGCCAAACTAGCTCTATCTCTACATATATTATGGCTTGAGGCAATTGGTCTAGCACCATTACCTCATAGTATCTAATCTCCTCTATGATGGATAAGTACTGTGACCATGGCAATATCCCTAGTGGCCCTCTTGCTACTACACTTGCTCCAAACCTCTATCTGAGTAGGTCTCTCTCACCTATAATGGTGGCAAGCTGACCTTAAAATATGGTGATCTAGTCTTATAGTATAATCACATGTCCTTACAATACTTGTATCTAATCCTGGGTCATAAACAATACCACCCTTACCTATCTATCCTAGTCAACTAGATCTACTTCCATTAGCCTTACCCCTCCATCATCTCTATCCACATCTATCATTTCATAGATTGGCTGGTACCAAGCCACATAACCATTTGTGTACCTTGCATCATCCATAAGGTCCCTAATAAGAAGACCCTCAAAACCACCGTCTAAAACTATCTGAGTAGGTTAGGGCACCACAACTAAAACTCTGAGTCCTACCTCATATACTAGGGATGTGGAGATGGTACACCTTATAAGAAGCCAAATTGGCATTACACTTGGTCAAATAAAATCAACTAAACCTCACCCTCTTGGTGGCCCACTATCCACTTATAACTTTTCATAGTGAGGGTCTACCCCCTATAGCTTATCTAGATGGGAAACTATAGATATTGCCTCTAGGTGATGTTCACATCTACTAATGCACCTATCACAACTCTTAACTAATTGACATCATGTAATACACCTTCTACCCTTCATATAACCACATCATCTCTCCATCTCATGAATCTGACAAGGAACTCAAGTTATGTGTACCCTACCCATGACAATCCCATCGGTCTCAAAACCTAGATGTGCTCAAGATCAATAATGAAGAACTAGGCCAACATTGATACCATAGCTCTTATGGTGTCTTAATCCCCATAGCTCCCTATTAATTTGAATAAACAAAATTGGGACTTAGCCAAACACTATCCTTTCAAGAAATAACTGCATCAAAATAGCCAATAATAAATAAATAAATCTCCCATTACTAAAATATGGGAGCCCAAAACAAGTAACCATGATCATGATCATCATCATAAGTCTCCTCTCCTCAGGGGACCTCTCATATAATGTTGTGTAGTTGAACACTCTAGAATGCCACTAGACTTAATTGTTATCATCTCTATACAGATACTCAACATACTCATCTTGCTCCTCTTGTTCTATCTAGTAAATAACCTCACCACATAGTGGGAGTTGAGTGATCCTATGTACATCCTCTTAGAGAATAGTCATCTCCCTATTTGGTAGTAAGAAGGTATTAGTAGTAGGATCCCATCTCTCGATGAGTGCTACTATCATTGATTATTCCGTAGGCATATGCTGGTAGTGCCTCATTGCTCCTAGCCCTACCTCATCCATATGCACCCAATCATCCATAATCATCCCCTTAAGAAGTACAAGGAAGATGCACAATACATGATTAGACATCTAGATCTAATCCAAAGCTTGTACCAAATTAAAAAGCTTGGCTTAAACCCTAACTTGTCTCATTTACCCTATCTTTTAAATGTGACCCTAACCCTAACCTATTTTACCTAACCATATCCACAACCCATTTACCCCTTGCACCCAACATATTTGACCAAACTTCAAGCCTAACCACTTATCTTAACCCTAAATATTAAAATTTAAACTTGAATACCATACCTAAGCCCTAAAAACTTTTAAAAACCATACCCTATCCTAGCTAACTACTAGTAGTCATGCTAACCATTGATGGTTGGGGAACCCTAGTTCCTAGGGTGTCGAATGTTGATGGTCAGACTTGAACATCAATGATCAAATGTGGGCATTCCATGGTCTGAACACCTAAAACCCCCATGGCCCAAAATATTAAACAATTTTAAAATACACTATCCTAATCACCTTACCTAACTAGCATGCTACTCAATTGCCCTACCCACCATTTGACCAAAACCTCTAAAAACCCTACCTAGGGCATACATGTCAAAAGAACAATTTTCACACCTACTTAACCCAAGAAAATTCAAAAAAATTAAAATAAAACTACACTACCAATTTAAATACACCCCCTACCTCATTATGTGACCTCCTCCATAGTCTAAGATGACAAGTAGGTGATCGACTACATCCTCATGCTCTCTGCATCCTAGACCCACATAATCACTCACAAAACTTTGGCCAATGAGCAACACCCACCTTAGCAAATACCTTCCTTCAAAATGTGAAAATTAACAAATCTTAGTTAAACATAGTGAAATAGTAACAATGACAAAAGAAATTTTGTTTTTTACTTTTACCTCCTAGATTTTTAGGGTTTCCCATAACTATTAATGATCAAGGTGAACATCAATAGTCTCGTTTTGGGGGCCTTGATCATTGATAATTAGGAAACCCTTTAGAACACTAATTCCACTTTTTACCTATAACCTCCCAAATCCTAACATAACTATAACAAGAGATTTTCTACTTTGGAGATGCCATACTCCTACCAACCTAACCACCTCATCACCTCATCATTGGTCTATTTAAGCCCATTTGACATATAATTTTGAAACAATTTTTTCTTAGTCCTTTTGATCATGGTGATAACATTGCCATGTTGACCTTTTACATTTTATACCACCTTGTGTATACTAACCTACTTATGTCTCATTGGGAGCATTTCCTACCTTAGATACCTAGACACCTGACCCATTTGTGCATTTTATGGGAGCACTTCCTACCTTGGATACCCATTAAAAACATAGAAATCACTTCAGAGACTTTCCGTTATGAGTGTTCCCAACCACCACACCTAGAAGCAGTCATGTGGTTCACTTATCCCTTGTCCTTCTTAACACTGACCCTTATTTTTTCCAACATTAGCAATTTAAGTCTTTACATGATCTTGGATATCGCACCTTTTGGTCACATTTTATTTGCAAGTTTACATCTCATATGCTTGGCCTTGTGTTACCACCTCATGACTAACCATCTACCACTTATAAAACCTATACCCATTCTAGTTTCACCTTATCAACTCCTAATTAGAGGGGGAACACCTCCTCCTACTCTTAAGGAAACAAGACCCTTGACCCATACTCTATTTATATTTTTTAGTTCATTCATGCAAGCCACACAATAAAAAGTGGCAAAATGTTGACATTAGAAATCTGCACACCTACATTTTTGAATGTTGAAAATCCCCCTAGACCTACCTAGGACCCCTTTGGAACCAACCTACACCTATTTAGCCTCACCAAACCCATCTGTACCTAGTTTCACCAAGATGAGTGAACCTAACCTCTAGGACCCTTTTTCTCTGGACCTTAACCATCAACGATTTGGTTGACCATCAATTACCAGCCTTAGGAACCCCTGACCATCGACGATCAAGATCCACCTCTTAATAAAGAACATGTAAACCACCACTTTAATTTTTTAAATATAGCTAATCTAAATCTTGTTAAAAGCCTTTGCATGGATAAATTATATTTAGATGGCCTAGTTACACCTTCAAGAGAGAGATACTTGGGAGGCCAAATAAATCTACAATAATTATTAGGAGCTCAAGCATTTAGGAGTTTTATTTTATAGGTCAATCAGATTAATCAACATCATCAAGCATCATCAACCATCTTATTGGGAGCCAACTTATCATTGCCTCTTAATTAATATTTTAGGTGTTATTACTCTTTTAGAATCAAGATAGATTCCATGAATAGGTCAACTACATCGACCACCCACCCAACTAAATTTTGGTAAGAGACATGCTTATTTATCAATATTTATATGCCTTAATTCTATTTCTCAATCAACCTAGCCCTTGTACAACTCTCATAATCCATCTTTGGGATCACATCATTCATTTGTTTATCAAACCGAAAATTCCACAATCAACCATTTATGGTTAGACGCAACCAATGATGGTCAGGCATAACCATTGATGATCACCCTAACCATCAATGGTCACCCACTTACATGAAATCAAATCTGGTTTTCTATGTTTCTAACCACTCACAGACCTCTTTTATATTTTTTGAAGCATACCCTAACCCCCTAGCACTAGTATTAATTAGTTTATCACTAATTTGATCATTTATAGTCTATTTTCTTAATAGGCATTTTTGTGTTCAATTTTAGTAATCTTCTTTAATTGATGTAAGCACCTTATTTTTAGTTTTGTGAACTTGACTATTTAAAACATGTGGATTGACAACCCCTAAGGAAGATCTCACTTCTAAGATCTAGTTATCACTAAGAAATCCACTCAACTATTTGTCTAACAAACAAATTTAGTTTAGTGCTTTCTTATCTGCAGGTCATCCTCCCAAGCCAAAGAGGAGCTCTTCACAATATTTTAATTCAACACATGTATAAACAAACAAGTTTTTCAACCATACCTATATCAAGTTTCTTTTCTCTCTTTCTTTAGAACTTAAGTGAAATTTTACATGATACATTTTAGCATGCCCAATAGGACCTAGAGTCTTTACTTGCATTTTTTTTTGTATTTGTATGCTCTTCTCTCTATCTATGTTGATAATTGAAACTAAAATCTCTTTTGGGTTTAAAATCAAATACTTCCATTTATTAATCTTAACATTAGTTCACTTTGAATTAAAACACAATGATATTATCATAGCACCACTTTTTGTTACACACACTAGCCATACCACTTTCATCAATCAAACATCAAAACAATTTGAGATAAGACCCGACTAGGATTTCATCACCTAACCATCACCTTACCTATTACTAACAATCTTACCTAGAGTTCATTACCAAGGGGAGAACCAACTTAGCTCTATAGTTGAGTATAAACTTTAGATATCAATATATATTGGGTAAGCACCCAACACCCTTATCACAATGAGATTTTGAAGTGAGGTGGTAAGCCCTAATACCAAGCAATGTATTGATTCTAATATAAATTCTTTTGAACACCTAAATAACTCAAAACCAACCATAGACTACTTTTATAGTACCTTATCTATAAGCCAATTTCTATCACACATTCTCATAAGATAAGGCATAACCCAAAAGTGAGATTAAAACTAACCTCTAGGCATAACATACTACATAGTGTGTGTCTTGATTTCTTTGATCATTTTATTGTCTTTTTATTTTTTGAGTGGTGAGTTTGTTCTTGTTTTCTCTCCCCTTTTTATTATATGATTCTTACTTTCTAGCAGTGAAGAGACCTAGTAGGGTATAACCTGTTACTTAAATCATCGTCTTCTACATCATCATATATGGAGTACATCTCTAAGGTAGAAGATTCACCTCATCCATTGGGAATAACTACTTTTCCTTAGGTATTTCCCTAAGGAGACATGGATTTTTCCACTTTTTTTGACAATAATATAGTTCCCCTTTAGCACTACCTTAACACCTCCCCTCACCATATCATGGTTTTAATTCCACCTTAGGATCCTCCTTATGACATGCCATCCCACCTTATGAAGGGTATCCTTGTTTTTGTGATTAGCACCCAACCTTCATCCACCCATGCAACTTCATCTACCAACCCCTCTGATGCCACAACTAAAAACCAATGAATCTAACATACCACTACCCTTACACTTTCCACCCCTACTAATGACTCCTCTACCTTGGAGACAAATCAACCATTAGCCCATCATGCTCTACTTATTTCTAGATTACCCACCACTAGCACTACTAATCTTCCTTTTATAAAACCTAACCCATCAATCAATACAACTTTACCAAGCTTATGGGTATCTATCCCTTCTAATTCACCACCCATTAGCACAAAGATCACTACCTAACCTATTGTCAATAACCCAAATACCACAAATTCTTGATCCATAGGGACTCTTTAGTAGTTACCCATTGCACCCAATCTGGGATACATCCCCAATACACAAAGGTATGTACCTAATACCCAACCAGCATCATCCACCTACCCTACCCATCCTATAAAATTCACATTCCCATATGTGGTAGCCTCTCAACTACCAAATAATTACCAATATGTTACCCAACCTCAACCATAATATCAACCTTAAAATATTTTTGGTGCACCACTTCAAACTAAATTGATGAAAATGATCATAGACAAGATGAAAAACCTTGAGTCATCCATTTTATGGGATCATAACATCTTATCCTATGATCAAATTTGTAATGAACTTATTCATCCTTCTATCTCCATTAGATCTTACCCTCCTTAATGGGAGCTTCTAAAATTTAACAAATTTTAGAGTAAGGAGGACCCCCAACAACGCCTTAGGAATTTGAAGCATGCATGTTACATGATTTTTTATGATGATGCCCTTCTCCTTCAAACCTTCCCCATGTATTTATCTACCCCAACACTCAACTGGTATAGTTCACGCACTAAGCATTCCATATTTGTGTCCACCCAACTAGTACAAGTCTTCTTAGATCACTTTTCCATAACAATTCCAAAAAGGTCTTTATCACTGACCTTTACTCTATCAATAAATTTAATGATGAGTCTATTTTTGATTTTGTTGCTCATTAGAGAAGCTTGACTAATCAAATTTAATTTTCCTTGCCTCAACTTGAAATTATAGAAGTTTTCACTCGAGATTATACCAAACATATATCTTTTATAGTACATGTCCAAAGCTTCAAAAAATTTGATGAGGATTTTACCATGGCACATAAGCTAGAAAACTAGGCCATAAATGAGGGTAAATTAAAGTTAGGAGTCAAGAAATCTACCTTCAATACCAATGAAACCTCTTCCTCCAAACCAGACAACCAAGCCAATACCAAAACTAAGACCAGGGGAGCCATAAATCCCATCATCTTTAAAACTACCCCTCCACCCAATGTCAATTAACAAAATTTTCCCAATACCTCCAACCAAAACTCAAGGACACTAAATTTAAGAAACCATAAATAATTCACTCCACTTGGAAAATCTTATACCTTGATTCTGAAGAATCTACTAAAAGCTAACCTTATACAACTTTCACCCATCAAACCTCCCCAATAGTTTGATTCTTCTCATCCAACACCTACTTAGTAAAATAATAATGACCTGTGTTCTTTTCATCAAGAAATTAGACACTACATCAGCTAATTTAATACTTTCAAGAATGTTTTTTAGAGTCATATCGACAAAGGGGAACTCATGTTGGATAATCCCAATGCCCCTAAAAAACAAGCTCTTGACATATTATTTAAACCTTTTCCCAACCATGCCCATATCAAAGTTGAGGACACACAAGTTAAATATTTTCATGATGCCTACATGGTCAATATTGTCCTTGATACACCTATCATCCAACCTAACTTTCCCCCCCCCCCCCCACTTTGTCTATCGAGGTGGCAGAGTAACTTTCCCTTCCTTCAGAGGCCCAAATTGAGGAGGTTATTTTTTGCTTAGCTTCACTCATAAAGTCTTTGAAATCATCAATCATCCTTTTGTATAGCCTACCCAAACAAACAACCGTTCCTAACCCACCATCTCACCTAACTACAAATCAAGCCACAACTATGGGCATCATGCTCAGGGAAGCAACTCTTTCACAAACACCCCTCATAGAGTAGCAACCCAACTTGAACTTACCTCCCTTAATTGAGGAAATAAATGAGGCTATCAAACCTCCTCCTCAACCCATAGGGGTATCTTCAACACCCACTATCTAGAGGGCCAGACCAGTATATAAACCTTTTTCTAAAATTGTTTAAAAGTTAGGTATGGTCACAAAACTAGACATAGATCAAGCCACTTTTTGGAAATAGTTAGGGCATATTTACATCCACAAACCTACACATTATAGCATGTCTCTAACTAAAAAATCCATCATTTATCTATAGCCTCTTACACCCATCTAAACTTATACCAACCCCTCACCTTCTTAGTCACCTAAAATAACTACCTCTCCAACCACCACATCACCAACCAAACCTTATAAAACTCTTGTTGCCTTCCCTTCTTAGAGTTTAGTTCATCCATCCTTTAAGGTGGAATTAACCTCACCTAATCCTATACCTAGGTCTTGATCCACACCAACCAAGAGGATGAAAACATTGAAGTGCCACATGACTAAGACTCTACTCGCTCCACCTTGGCCTCTATCAGGCCTCACCCTTCCACTTTGATTAAAAAGTAAACCCCTTTTAACAGATATCTCCCACTACCATTGATTACACTAGCCCACTTATTATTTGATGTGTTGGTCCTTCCTAAATTAAAAGTACTTAGACCATCAATCTTGGCCACCCCAACTACCAACATACCTAGCCCAAATCCATTAACTAAAAACACCACCTTTCCTAAACCATCTCACCAAACCTATTACCACAAACACACCCATCTTACCAACCCTAACCATGATCCCTAAACCCTTCTTACCTATAGATGAATCCTATATGACAATTATTCAAAGATTATTTTAGACCTTCTACCTCACATTATCTCCTATCAAACTTGTTGATCCTCTTGGTTTGAAGTTGTCCTGGTATAATGACTGTCAAATATACTCCTATCACAGAACACCTAGGCATAACATATAAAATTTAAAATCTCTCCTAGCCATTATCCACTAGCTCTATGATGAGGATGATATTTTAGTAGATGAACTTCCATTTGTTCCTCCACTAATACACCCAATAACTAGTCACCAACACATTCCTAATTCCCCACTCTCACTTAAGAGTGATGAATAGTCTACCCATCCTCATATCCTACCTTGCCCCTCTATCCATACCATTAATGTGGTCACAAAATCAAAATAAAAGGATAAAGGGAAGGCCAAAGTGTCTATACCATATATGTGCCCACCAACTCACCCTAAATCAAACTAGATCCAAACCTCCATGTCTACAGCTAATCCCAAGGTTACCATCTTAGGCATCTCAGAGGCTAACCCCTCTGAATCCATCAGGAGGGTCATTATTAAACAACTTCACCAAACCCTAGCTAAAATGAGCCTTTACAAACTCATTTCCACCTCACCCCACCATCATCAAGCCATGATAGAGGATATGCAATCTATTGAGGTTAGACTAGGATACTCAGAACCTATAGAGGCCTTCATAAGCTCTCTCCAACTCTCCACCCTTGTTACCTTCAAGGACTTGGAGATACCTTCTATCTATCCTAAGGACCTAGATCTCCCTCTTTTTATTACATCCCACATCAACCAAATTTGCATCAAATGGGTTATGATCGATGGGGGAGCCAATTTCAACATCATCTCTTCCCATGCCTATGAGAAACTCAAGTTATCAAACAATGTCATGAATGAAACTTCAATCATCCTTAAATCCTTTAATGACACTATGACTACTACCTTGGGAATCATCATCCTTCACATTTGGCTAAGAACTCACATGCTCCCCAAACTTTTTATGTGGTTGAAGGTGAATTCTATTATAATGTTTTACTAAGGAGACCTTAAATCAAGGCCAAGGTATCATCGTGTCAAGTTTGAACTTGAAGGTCAATTCATTACCATACAAGCTAACCCTAGCTCTTTTTCAACGTTACAATATGACCTAACAACCTAATGCCATTCTCTTACCTTCATCCAAAGGACTAAAAATAACAACCACCAATCCCTCATCCATAGAATCCAAAGCCATCACTTCCCATTATACTGAGGCATCTACCAGTTTGTCTATCCCCATGGACTAGATACCCATCACTAATCCTTTAGAACCCACATTTCAATGCCTTACCCTTAGATAATACTTCTTCCTTACCCTTGACACCTTCCAGACTCCCCAAAAATATGGAAAGCTTAACCACCAACTAGGTTATGACCCCAATGTTAGAGCTATTACCCCGTTTTAGCCTTCAAGATATCAAACCCACTTTATCTATGGGGTAGTTAACAAGCCACTTATCATTTCTACCACTCCCTCTCCACCTAAACCATTCATCTTCAACTTTTCTTACTTGTAAAACCTATAATTTACCAAGCTATACCTCCATAGGTGTGCCTAGAAAATATTTGGCTTAGGATGGTATGAGCATGGCCCACACACATTAATCTCAATTTAGACCCACAAGCCTCATGAAAAACATAGCCTTGGATTTATTCTACCCAATCAGAAGAAAGCCAAACAACCTTCCCCTACCATTGTTGAAGAAGAGAACCCTTCCCCACCAACACTCCCTCCACCTGAGGGTGAGAATGTGGACATCATCCCACCTAATTTTATTTCATCAACATTATTCCCCTCAACCCCCTAACTTTTCAAAAGGAAGGGCCACTCATACCCATCCTTTTAATCCATATTGAATTGGTAGGAGTCTACCATTCACATTCTCTAGTGCCAAGATGATGATTCTATTCACACCTACCTTGGTACACATGATTCTTCCATCCAAAAATCCTTACCTCTAGAGACCTAAACTATGTTGAATGAAACCACCATTAATATTGACATAGGCACTCTAGATAACCATTATGTTGTCAAACTAGGCCAAACTCTCACCCCTAAAGAACTACAAGACTGCTCTACCTTCCTCTAGGACCATAATATTGCATTCACCTAGTCATATGCTAACATTCCCAGTATTGACCTAGTGATTTCCACCCACAATATTTTGACTAATCATAACACCAAGCCTATTATACAAAAATTTCATTGAATGCATCCTCACATAACTCTCCTTATTAAATAGGAGATCCAACACCTCCTTTTTGTCAACTTTATTCAACCCATTGATTATCCTTAGTGGGTTTCAAAAATCATGCCTATCAGTAAAGCCATTAGGGGACTATGTATCTATGTGTACTTTCATGACCTCAACCTCACCTACCCAAAGGATGACTTTCCTCTACCTAGCATTGACCAACTTGTTAATCTTACAATAGGCCACAAGATGTTGTCACTCATGGATGGATTCTTAGGTTATAATCAAATTCTTATTAGCCTTGATGATCAACATAAGACTACCTTTATAACCCTATGAGGGAATTTATATTATAGAGCCCTACCCTTTAGTCTTAATAATGTTGGTGCAACCTATCAACATGCCATGACCTATATTTTCCATGACCTTATCCATAAAATCATCAAAGACTATGTGGATGACCTTCTTGAGAAGTCCAAAATTTGCAAAGACCACTTAACCATTCTCAATATTATCTTTGAAAAACTTATCCATTATCATGTCTATCTCAATCCTAAGAAATGTATTTTTGAGGTCTTGTTAGGTAAAATTCTAGGTTTCATCATTTCCCTTCAAGGAATTGAGGTTGACCTAAGCAAAATCAAAGATATCCTTGAGATTATACCTCTAACCAATCTTAAAAAACTCCATAGTTTGTAGGGGAAGATCAAATCTATTTTCCACTTCATCTCCTGGCTCTCTAATTGGTGTCAACCCTTCCACCACCTCTTGAAAAAGGACATATATTTCAAATGGAATATTGATTGTCAAAAGGGTTTTTATGCACTCAAAGAGTACCTTATATCTCCACCTGTCCTCACACCTCCTAAGGATGACCAACCTTTTTACCTTTATATCTATGACATTGACCATTCTCTACGGGAAATTCTTTCCCATCAGGATGAACACCACAAAGAGCAAGTTGTCTATTACATTAGATACACACTTGTTGAGTATGAGACTCAATACACACATACCAAGAAACTTTGCTTGGATCTAGTCTTCATTGCCACCAAACTTCACCACTACCTTCTTAACCATAAAACATTTGTCATAACTAATACTGACCCACTCAAGTACATGCACTCCAAACCATACCAAAACTAGTGTATGGCCAAGTGGCTCATGATTTTAACTATGTTTGACCTTAAGTTCCTCTAGCAAAAGTTGACTAAGAAACAAGTCATTACAAACCAATTGGCCAATACACCCCTAAAAAATAACCAACCTCCTCCTCTTGAGTTTCCAAATGAGTAAATCAGAAGCGTATCTTAGGAGAATTTTACCAATCAAATAATCATGCTTTTTGATGATTCCAAATGTCAATGTGGTGGGGTAGCCAGTATCATCCTTATCCATCTTATCAGTGAACCACTTCCTTTGTCATTTAAACTTGAATTTTAATGCACCAATAATGTGGTTGAGTATGAAGCCCTAGTAATAGGTATCCAAACTACCTTAGCCATAGGAGTTAGAATAATCAATATCTTTGGTGAATCCCAAATTTTGGTCAACCAAGTCAATGTAATTTACTAGTGTAAGAATGAAATGATGCAACTATATAGATAACTAGTTATAGAACTCCTATCATCATTCAAACATTACCATAATCAAACCACCCCATGATCTACTAACAAGTTTTCTGATACCATGGTTTCTGTTACCTCTTAGATCCCATCAACACCCCCAGACTCTAAATTATCAGTCATTTTCCATCACCTCACCAAACCTTCCTACACTAAATATAATAGTCCAACCATCTTTAGTGTGGAAGAGATTCTTCTTGACCTTTGGTATTAAAAAACCTTTGACTACCTTCACCTTGGCATAATTCCCTCTAGCCTCTCTAGGAATGTTCATTGGGTGTTTATTTAGAGCACCTCTTGATACACCATTATGGGAGGAATTATTTACAAACATGGTTCTGATGGCCTATAACAAACACCTTAAAGTCCAAGAATTCAATATTAGAGATCTTGTTCTCAAGAAAAATTAACATGTAACTAATATGGAGAAAAGAAAAAGGGGCAAATTTTCTTTTAATTGGCTTGGACCTTACATCATAACCCATAAGTATAGATCAATAGCATATCATTTATCCTCTCTCAAAGGAAAACTAGACCCTGAGTGTCTCAATGCTTCACATCTACATCCCTTTTATTGTTAAACAAGGATCATAATAATCATTTGTCTAACTTAATCTCATCCCCTGCAACCACATTCACTTCCCTCTTTTTAGCGGCAACAAACTAAAACTAAATCATGCGATTATCCATCAAAATTATAGCCTAATATTAAACTATGGGTATCATGACTCTCTCCTTAGAATGATTCTTATAGTACTTCCTATCTCTTTGAAATTGGTTCTTATGGTCATTTCCACCTATACCCCTTTTTCACTGACTGGACCTTCTTGTCAACATAGTTTTACCGTCATAAAGGTAATCCCTTGATCATGTATAAAAAAGAATATGTCAAGCAAAAGTAATAGCAAAATTCATAAATAACTTATGGGTCATTCTTATCATTCATAGATTGCTCCTTTGAAGGATAATTGTTGAAAAATCATCTAAAATTGCTAGACATAAGGTGTGCTGCTCCCTTGAAGGACAACTATCAGAAGCATTTGAACTATGCACATAAACTTAGACCACTCCCTTGAAGGATGCCTAAGTAAAGTACTTGTCAAATCTATCAATTTATTTGAAGCTTCCCACATCGATCAACTTACCCAACCCTAAAACAATAGCAAAATAACAAAAACCCCCAAGAAAAAAATAAGAATTTTAAAAGCTATAATTGGCTCTCATAAATGCAATAATCTTGGAAAGACACAATTATCTCTCCTTTATAGACTTCCTATGTTGATTAGTCTACATGTTATATATAAACATAGACTTGTTTATACTACCTCTTTGGAAACCAATAGAAAAGGCATACTAGTCTCACTAATGGCTTCAATTTCACACAGTCTCCCTCCACATATCATATACATGGGAATATGAGCTTACTTGACACACTATGATTAATATACATATTTATCAACCTAAGCACACTAATGTGAAGCATACACATATCTTATCTTCTCTAAGCCAATCCAACTTTGGGTTTCATGTCAGTCCTTACCACTGAAAAGGCATCATGTTAATTTTTCTTACCTTTTATTAGTTTATGTGGATATACCTCTCATTATTATTATTGATTTCCTACACATCTAGTTTGTTACCTACTTATTTCATGTATTTTTATCTTTAACCATATTCCATTCTACCTCTCTAATCATGAGCAACAAACATCACATCAAAAACATGAACATTATCAACTGTGTCAACAAGCAACATCATCTATATCTCATGTGCCAAACACAATGTAATCATTTCACAACAAACCATAAAGATCAACCTATCCATCTACAATTATCACATCATATGAGCCTATAAACATATCATTACACCAATATAAGTATAAACCAAATCAATGAGTAAGACATCATAACATATACCATTTACCTTTCCATCCATATGACTATGAATAAAACCATTACATTATTATATAACATACATCCATCAATAACACATCCTATCATATCCATGAACAAAATCACAACATCATAACTATCTTTCCAGCATCATGTGCCTAAGCTACTAACTAAAACACTAACATCATAACCACAAGTTAAGAACCATAAGCCATAACCATAATCATAAACATGAGCACCACATGAACCATAAGCATCCATCATATATAACATCAAAAACCATACATCATATACATCAAATAATTAAAAATAATACATGTAATAATGTATCATCTCTCTCAAAAAAATATACATCTCGATACATCGACATGTAGGTCAATATCAAAATAGTATATCACAATAACATATCTAAACATAATCATGGGCTTGTACCACTACCACTAGCCTCATCTATACTTACACCTATACCTAGTGGCGATCCCTTTGGGACCCCCACCTAACCCACTATATTATACCACTAACCTAAAGTAGCTATCGAGGGTCTAGTAGCCAAACTAGATATATACTTTGCATATCTCATGGCCTAAGGAAATTGGTCTAACACCATCACCTCATAATATCTAAGATCCTCTATGGTGGCTAGGTACCATGACCATAACACTATCCATAGTGGCCTTCTTGCTACTACACCTACTTTAGCCCTTTATCTGAGTAGGTCTCTCTCACTTGTAACAGTGGTAAGTTGACCCTATAATATGTTAATCTAGTCATATAGTTTGGCCACCTATCCCTATAACACCTATATCTAAGCCTAGGCCATAACCAATGCCACCCTTACCTTTCCATCCTAGCTAGTTGGATCTACCGCTATTAGCCCCCCCTCAGTCATGTCCACCCACATCTACCACTATATAAATTGGTTGGTACTAATCCATATAACCATTTATCTACCCTACATCATCCATAGGGTCCCTAACATGAAGCTTCTAAAAACCACAATCTAAAACTATCTGAGTAGGTTGGGGTAATGGAAACTAAACCTCTAAGTCCTAATAAGCCAAACTAGCACCACACTTGGTAAAATGGAATCAACTCAACCTCACCCTCTTAGTGGCCCACTATCCACTTGTAACTCTACATAGTGAGGGTCTACCTCCTATATCCTCACTAGATGGGAAACTATAGATATGGCCTCCAAGTGATGCCCATAGATACTAATGCACCTAACATACCTCTAAACCAATCAACATCATGTGTTCCAACTCCTACCCCTAGCATAGCCACATCATCTATCCATCTCATGAATCTAATAGGGAAATCAAGCTATGTGTACCCTGCCCACATCAATCTCATTGGTATCAAAATTTGGATGTACTCATAATCCCAGTAATGAATAACCAATCCCATACTAATACCATATCTCTTATGGTGTCTAAATCCCCATAGCTCTATGTAAATCTAGACTAACAAAACTGGGACCTAGGAAAATGCTATCCTCCTAGACTAACCATAAACATAACCCATTTACTCATTACACCCAACCTATTTGACCAAACTTCAAGCCTAACCACATATCTTAACCCTAACCATTAAAATTTAAACTTGAATACCATACTTAAGCCCTAAACACTTTTAAAAACCTTACCCTATCCTAGATAACCACTAATGGCCATATTTACCACTGATGATCAGGGAAACCCTAATTCCTAGGGTGTGGACCATCAATGGTCATACCTGACCATTGATAGTCACCTATGGGCATTCCATGGCCAGAATGCTTAAAAACCCCAAGGCCCAAAATAGTAAACAAAATTGAAATAAACTAACCTAAGCACCCTACCCATATAACATTTCACCCAATTACCCTACCCACCCTATCAATTTGACACTTTACCCACCATTTTTACCCAAACCTCTAAAAACCCTACCTAAGGCATATAAGACAAAATAATAATTTTCACACCTACCAAACCCAAGAAAATTCAAAACAACAAAATCAAATTACATAACTAATTTTAAATTCACCTCCTACCTCATTTCATAACCTCTTCCATGGTTTGAGCATGTGAGCAGGTGCTTAGTCATGTCCTCATGCTCCTTGAATCTTGGACCCATGTATTCACCCACACACCTCTAACCAATGACCAACACCCACCTTGATAAGAGGATGATCTCTTGCCTTCCACACATCACAATGGAAACTCCTCTCTTGCCTATGGGTCTGGCAAAACTAAGAGGAGAGTCTCTAGATAAGGGCTAGCTCCCTTTGATGCATCTGAGTTATTCTAGTAAGTTGCTAATACACACACACACACACAGAGACTCAAATGCATATATATATATATATATATGTGTGTGTGTGTGTGTGTGTGTGTGTGTGTGTGTGTGTGTGTGTGTGTGTGTGTGTGTGTGTGTGTGTGTGTGTGTGTGTGTATGTATGTATTAGCAACTTACTAGAATAACTCAGATGCATCAAAGGGAGCTAGCCCTTATCTAGAGACTCTCCTCTCAATTTTTCCAGACCCATAGGCAAGAGAGGAGTTTCCATTGTGATGTGTGGAAGACAAGAGATCATCATCTTATCAAGGGTGCAATCCACTATGTCAACAAGTATTTGCTAAGGTGGGTGTTGGTCATTGGTTAGAGGTGTGTGGGTGAATACATGAGTCCAAGATTCAAGGAGCATGAGGACATGACTAGGCACCTACTCACATGCTCAAACCATGGAAGAGGTTGTGAAATGAGGTAGGAGGTGAATTTAAAAGTAGTTATGTAGTTTGATTTTGTTGTTTTGAATTTACTTGGGTTTGGTAGGTGTGAAAATTATTATTTTCTCTTGTATGCCTTAGGTAGGGTTTTTGGAGGTTTGGGTAAAAATGGTTGGTAAAGTGTCACATTGATAGGGCGGGTAGGGTAATTGGGTACAATGTTATATATATATATATATATATATATATATATATATATATATATATATATATATATATAATGGGGGTGAAAATAGAGAAGGATTACTAAAAAATAGAACCTAACCTAAGAGGGTGATGCACCAAACAAGTTTGATCTACTCATACTCACACTCTAAACCATAAGAACACATACATACACTTTAACTGGTAAAAGGTCTAGGCTATAGGGAGCTTGATAGTGAGGCTTTAATGGAAACATACAGAAAAAGAACTTACTATAGGTGGTATAAGAAAAGCACACTATCAAGTAACCTCCTTCTGCCTCTGTGCTCTAGATATAGCTCTTCTTGTCACCTACAGGAATGGCACTTTGTATATACCAGGTGTTGACGCTGGAAAGTGCACCCAGCGGCAGGAACACGGATTCCTGCCCTCTCCCCGCAACATGGAAACCCCTCTCTCGCCTGTGGGACGGCGAAGCAGGAGAGGAGAGTCTCTAGATATGGGCTAGTTCCCTCTGATGTATCTTGTTTGTTTCAGGTAACGCAAAATATAGGTATATAGGTATACACTTGGGGGGGAGTGAAAAGAGAGAGAAAAGCTTGAAAATAAACAGCCTACTCTAAAAGAGGTGATACACCAAAAATAGGTGACCTTCCCACATCCACTCTCAGAATCAGACAAAAACATACATACACTCAGATCTGGCAGAAAAGACCAGGTCTCTAGGATGACAGGGAGGTTCTTAGGGAAAGTACAAGAAACAGGGACTCATCAAGGTGCTGAGAAACACACACTGTAAGTGACCTCACCTGTTCAATACCTCTGAAACAGAACTCTACTCCTGGCAGCAGCAGACAGTGGCACTTCATAGATCACAGGTTTGCTAGTGTTGAACCTGTGAGAGCATCAAGAGACAATGACTGGACACAGATTAACATTCAATGCATACACTGATAGATCCATCCAAATAGAGGTAAAAACTGTATTTTTATTGATTCAGGTGGGAAGTTTGGAGAGCAATGCTCTTTACAAAAGTCAGGAAGCTCCTCTAAAAATGACTAAGTCTTTTTATTTATAGCAGAAGAGCTAAGAGAAGTCTCATTGAAAAGTATGAAAAACACTATTGATGACGTCACAAGTCTGCCAAGACCATGCTGGTTGCCTCGTTTTGCGCGCTGGTCTTCTCCTTTGGCGGCTGGGCAGGTTTTTTCTTGTGCACTGCAGGGGAATTTTGCCGCCCTTATAGTGGGCGGTGATTTTGCCGCCCTTTACACGAACTTCATGTAGGAAAACCTGCCGACGTCGGCCGATAAGCTGCCGACGGCGGCAATCCTGCCGACGTCGGTTAAGGTAATCTGCCGACGTCGGTATAGTTGTTTTCTGCACGGCAATTTCCCCTTCCCCGCCATGCGGCGGGGTTTTCCATTTTACCGCCATGGGCGGACCTTTTCATTTCACCGCCATGGGCGGGCTTTTTCATTTCACCGCCATGGGCGGGCTTTTTCATTTCACCGCCATAGACGGGGTTTTCTGGTTTTTGTGCCTGTCTTTGTGCTGCCGACGTCGGCGGTTCTGCCGACGTCGGTCTCTGTAAGGTGCCGACGATGGCAGTATTGCCAACGTCGGCTGATGTCTTTTCTTTTCTTTGTGTTGTGGGTGGCGAATTTGCCGCCCTCTGCATTTTCTTCGTAGACGGGCTCATTTTACCCGCCCTTGTAGTGGGCGGCGATTCTGCCGCCCTCTGCATTTTCTCTGTCTCTTTTTTGGCTAAGTGTCGAACATTCCATTTTTTCCCCTTCTTCTCTTGCGAACGTCTGAAGACTCTGTCCTTCGCTGCCTATTCTCTGCAATGGCACTGTCAAGACCTGAAAGTGGACCTTGCAACCTGAAATGACTGGGCCTGTGAAGCAGGTGTAGGAGGTGGCCGAGATTTTGCCTGAGGGGCAAAATTGGGTCAACAAATTGGTGACTCACGGGGGAAGCGTGCCTGCTATGCTTAGAACCCAGTTGCCTTACATATCCATTGGGTGCGGAGTCGGATGGTGACTTTGAAGCAAGTTCACAACAACTTTTGAAGATTCCAAAATCAAAAATACAGAAATTACCCCCATGCTAAGGGAAACACACAAGACTAAAAACAACTAACTGCGCAAACTACACTTAGGGAAAACAGGGAAGAAAACAAGGGAAACTATGTACGGCGGAACCAAAAATTCAGTGACAATGCTTCAGGTGTATCCCATTGACTGGGATACGCAATTCTTCGCCGTCCAACCTGGAGAGCTGGAACGCATTATGCTGCTTGCACTGAGTAATTATGTAAGGACCGCTCCAGAGGGCATCAAATTTTGCATGTTTTCCAGGCTTAGCTCTATCTTCGTCCCATTTTAAGACAATGTCTCCTTCGACAAAACTCTTTGACGAAGACTTCTTGTCGAAATGTCTTTTCACCTGATGCTGGCGACTGATCATAGAGACCATGGCCTGGTTCCTTACCTCTTGGAGCTCCATTAGTTCACATAATCTGACCTCCATGCTGCTTCCTTCTTCTAGCTGCAGCTGATGTGTGAGGTCCAGCGCTGGCAATTCGAGTGAGATAGGAAGCCTTGCTTCCCTTCCATACACAAGCGTATATGGAGAATTTCCGATTGATCTTTTCGGAGTGATTCGATCGGCCCATAGGGCTGTTTTCAACTTGGCATGCCAAGTTTTCTGATTTTCTTCCATGGTCCTCTTTATAATCTTGATCAAATTTTTGTTAGTAGACTCAGCTAGTCCATTCCCCTACGGGTAGTAATTTGACGAAGTGCTGAGGTATATACCATACCTTAGTGCCCATTCACTAGTTTTGGTTCCCAAAAAAGCCAAGGCATTATCTGAGATTATAGTGGCTGGGACCCCAAAACGTGTCACTAAGTCCTCATAGAAATCCAAGACTGCGCTCTCATTTGCTTCCTTCAAAGTAATGGCTTCCACCCACCTGGTGAAATAATCCGTAGCAGTCAGGACCCACTTGTGTCCAGCGCTAGAGGGAGGGTTGATCATCCCTATGAAATCCAGGCCCCACTGTATGAATGGTTGCTCAACTTGAATGGGTTGTAGGGGCATGGCAGCCAATCGTTGCTTTCCGTCAAAAAGTGCACACTTCTGACACTTCCTTACCCAGGCATGGGTATCCTTGAAGAGAGTGGGCCAGAAATAGCCAGCTCTCATTATTTTTGCTGCTGTGGTCTTAGGGGCGAAATGGCCACCTGCTGGCCCATTGTGAAACTCAGCCAATACCTTGTCAGCCTGATTGGAGTCAATGCATCTCAAGAGAACCCCAGAGAGATCCTTCCTAAATAATACTCCGTCAATCAAAACATAGGGAAGGGATTGAAGTTTAAAATACCTTCTTCCGGCCCTATCAAGACCCTGTGGACATTCACCCGTAAGAAGGAAATGCCTCATGTCTAGTGTCCAATCTCTTACGACAGCTGGTTCTTCTGCAGTGGCTGCGTCACAGATCAGCAAGCTGTCTTCACCCCTTTGTTTCAAATCTGCGGCTAGCTGTTCACACAGGCCCCTTCCTCTAACCAACTTGGTGATTTTGATGTCTATGTCGTACTCCATTACCTTGGTGATCCATCCCGCTCTTTTCTCGTTCAAGTCTCGATTGGTCAAGAAATCCTTGACGCCAGGATGTGGAACCATGAGATGGATCCTGCTGTTCGACAACATATATCTGAATTTCTTCAGGCTGCGCACTACTGCCAAGACTTGTTTCTCCACATAGGTGTACCTAGTTTCGAAGTCCTCTAACCCTTGGCTAAAAAAAGCGAGTGGTTGCTCGAGGTCATCACTGTTTGCTTGGGTAAGGAAGGCAGATATTACTTCTCCGTTACTGAAGGTATAGAGATTGAGGTCTTTGTTGAAGTCGGGGCTGATCAGAGCGGGAGCCTGGGTCAAAGCCTGTTTGATAGCTTCAAAGCTATCCTTTCTTGGCGTTGTCCATTTGAATTCTTCACCCTTCTTGAGCAAGGAGGTTAGGGGTTTAACTATTTCAGCAAAGTTTGAAATGAACCTCCGAATGAAATTTATTCGGCCGAAAAAACTCTGCAGGGCTTTCTTGTGCTTTGGTAGGGACATCTCCAGAATGGAGCGGACTCTCTCTGGGTCAATAGACAAACCTTCCTTGGACACAATGTGGCCAAGAAGTTTCCCCTCATGAACCACGAATACACATTTCTTTGGATTTAGGGAGACGCCAAATTCCCTGCACCTCTCAAAAATTTCCCTGAGGTGCTTCATATGTTGTCCTGCCTCTTTGGAGAAAACTGTTATATCATCGAGGTACACCAGCACGTTCCTATTTATCAAACCACTAAAAGCCATGTCCATGGCTCGCTGGAAAGTAGCACCAGCATTGGATAGCCCAAAAGGCATCTTCTGGTAGGTGAACGTTCCCCATTTAGTGGTGAAGGCTGTTTTGTATTGGTCACAGTCACGCACCAAAATCTGATTATATCCCGAATAGCCATCCAGGAGGGAGAAGCGTTCAGAACCAATTACCTTTTGAAGGATCTGCTCCATGTTTGGAAGGGGATAATGATCTTTTAAAGAGACTTTATTAAGGTCTCTAAAGTCGACACACAGCCTGATCTCCCCATTTTTCTTTCTAACTGGAACCAAATTAGCCAACCATGAGGAATGTTTGATCGGAAATATAATGCCGGACTCAATCAATTTGGCCAATTCTTTCTGCATAAGGAGCTCGACCATCGGGTTAACAGGTCTCTGCTTTTGTGTGATAGGTTTTGTGCCTTCATCTAATTCAATGGTGTGTTGGGCGAGCCTTGGATCGAAGCCTTTCAAGTCGCTATAGTTCCAGGCAAAAATATCAGCGAACTCCTGGCACAGCAGAATGAAAGCATGTCTTTCTTGAAACGTGCAGACCTTACCAAGCGCCAGCAACTTATCCTTGAAGATTTCCACTTTTTCATAATTCTCCTCTTTGGTAGTGATGCATGCTTTGTCATTTCTTAGTTGGTCCTCTCCGTTGAAAATACTTTCAAGTGTGATCAGACCCTTAGGGAGTTTATTGTTCTTCAATTGAACAACTTGATTTCCATATTGCTGTTGCAATTTTGCCTGATTGTGGACCGCAAATTCAGATTCTTCCTTTAGGAAAAGGGCTATTTGTTGGTCGCTTTTGAAGACCTGCCAGTTTGTAACATTGTCTGGAATCGAAGGCCGGACCACCACTTTTAAATGGCGCGAACTACAACCCCTGCTTATCTCTTTTGAAACATCAAATTGGGCACCCACAGCTGCCAATCTGTCAGCCTACTTATTCTGTTCCCTGGGGATAGAGGTAATGTTAAGAGCAAGGAAATCCTCCATCAAGTCCCAGACTCTGTGCTTGTAAGATTTCAGTAAAGAGTTCTTGGTCAGGTTCAGGCCTCTGATTTGGTTCACTATTAGTTCGCTGTCCCCCAGGATTTGCAATTTTTTGATCCCTCTCTTTCTTGCCCACTCAAGTCCGTGAATCAGAGACTCATATTCTGCAACGTTACATGTGCAAGAGAAATGGAAATGAAAAGCTGAAAAGTACCTTTCTTCAGAAGGGGAGACTAACATTGCCCCACCACCAGCGCCCAGTTTGCTTCTGGAACCGTCGAAATATAGCTGCCACAGGCCAAGATCTTCTTCATTTTTCTTCATTATATTGGGCATGACGGCACTCTCTTCGTGCAAGCAATAGACGCCAAGGTCTGCCTCCTCCATAAACTTATAAGGATCGTGTTCAAAGTTATCGTTTCCCCACTCATCCAAGAATAGATCTGTGACTCCTTCAAGAGCAGAAGATGAGGACTTATCTGTTTGAGAGTCTTCTGGATCAATGATAGTATAACTGACATTCACTGCCTTGGGTGAATAGGACTCTAGGTGGTCCTTATAGAGTGGCTCGGATTCAATTTTCACTTTGGTCCCATACTTGGTTCTGAAAACCAGGTATGACCAATTTGCAGCTAGATAACCACCTATCTTGGACGTAAAGTCCCTAGACAAACAGATTGCAAAATATGGAGGAACGTCTGCTACCACTATATCTTGAGGGATTGAGAATGTCGGGCAGGCATGCAATGTTAAACTCAATCCTTTCAGGACTCCGACTGTCTTTGCGGGTGTCCCATCTAGTTGTAAGACTCCTTTGTTCATTGTTTCATACTTTAACCCCATCTTATCAGCAATGCATTTAGGCATTACTGAAGTGCTGGCCCCACTATCAATTATGCAATTATGTACTAAGAAATCTCCAATGATCAAAGATACATAAAAAGGGGGAGTCTTTTCTTCTTTCCTTACCTGACCTGGAGCAGGAGGCTGCCCATTCATCATTAAGACATTATTAGTGTCTGTTGGGATGCCCTGGCAGTCTAGCTCATGCAATTCTTTCTTCAATACCTCCTTTTGTCCCGGAAGAGACAATGAGTCCCATAGAGAAATGCTCACATGCAATTTCTTCATTTGATCAACTATATTAACTTGGGGACTGACTCCTTTCGCGTTTTCCTTTAGGCTGATCCCGGCTGGAGCTTTAGACTGAGGAGCTGGGGGTACAGATGGTTCATCGGAAATTGGGGCCTTTTGAAAAGGGTGTGGTGGAGGATTCGCCGCTGCCCGAAAGGAAGCCTGCACTTCTCCAACTGCTCTTCTTTTAAATCTCGTATTGGCCGCAACGCAATCAGCATGATTGACTGCAGCGCCTCCATGATTAATTGCACAGAGCTCGCCCTCTTCGTGATTTATCAGGGTAGAATCCGACTGAGTCTGATTGTTGCTTGTGCTGGTTTGAGTTGGGAACTCAAAAAATTGAGAAAAATCAGCACCTTGATTTTTTGAATTCTGGTAAAAATTTATCATGTCGTTCGGGTGGACAGCTTGCTCTTGACCTTGTCCCATGTTTGAACAACCTGGCTGCTCCTGCACTAGATTGTTCTGTGTAGGTACCATGGCTTTAGATGACGAAGGAGGCCCAGGGTTATAGTTTTGATAAGGCCTAGTTGTAGTGAGCTGCCCCTGACCTTGGTTATAATTTTGAAAGGGGGGTCTAGGGGCATGGCCATAATTTTGATAATTCTGGTTTGGCTTGTGGCTTTGAGTTTGCTGCCTTTTAAGGGCAACAAGTTCATTTGACATGCTCTGCAACAGGCCCTTAACTTCACTTAATTCATTGGATGGAACAGCAGTTGGCTTTTCAATGATAGGTAGGGGCAATTGTAGGATAGATTGCTTGAATTGGGGGCAGCGGTTCTGGGAAAAGTGGCATGTGAGGTCTAGGGGCGATTTTTCTAGCTTGAATCAAGCAATTTTCGGCCGCAATGGCTATGTCATACGCAGCTGGCAGTATGTGTCCCCCCATAGATTGAATCATCATAGCAATGTCACTATTCAATGCTTTTAGATAGTACAAGAAAGCGTAGCTGGGGGTCGGCCTTACCAGGATGGGAATTCTATCCCAAGTCTTTTGGAACCGCGTATTGAAGTCCTGCATATATTCATGCGGAGCTCTTTTTATAGTTGTCAGCTGCTCAGCAAGAGAGAGGCCATCACTTTTTTCCCCAAAATGATCAGTTAAACGAGTGCCGAATTCGTTCTAAGAATGTATGGAATCCACAGGCAAGGTGTCGTACCAGTCGAGAGCTTTCCCCTTCAGAGATAAGGCTAACAGTCTGATGGCAATATTTTCTTCTGTTATATTATGAATATTGCAAAGGTTGGCAATATTTTTTATATGCTCAACAACTATAATAGGTCCCACTCCATCAAAAAAGGGCACATTTTTTAGAGCTGTTCCGGGGATCGGATCATAGCGTGGGAGGTTCAAAGGGCTTTCACCATGAAAAGTTGCAAAAGGAAAGGCCATGGCTGGAACAGGTTGTATTTGTGGCTGAGCTGGGTCGGTGTTCCTAGCAACAGGTCTAGGAGGATTTATCAGTGGATAAGGGTGAGTTATTCCAAACCTGAGTCTTTTAGCAGAGTTTAAAGGTAGTTCAACGAACTCAAAGGGGACCCTCCTTGAAGCTGACCTGGTGGTAACTTTTGGCATATAAGCTAAGTAACTGGTCTTTTAAAAAAAGAACTGAGCTCTTACCAGTGGAGTCGCCAGATGCTGGAAATATTTGAAAATCACTGTAGCAGGACCAACATCAATCCTAAAATACTACTGTGTTAGAACCTGATAAAATTGTAGTCCCACCGGGCATGCCAGAACTGTTGACGTTGGAAAGTGCACCCAGCGGCAGGAACACGGATTCCTGCCCTCTCCCCGCAACATGGAAACCCCTCTCTCGCCTGTGGGACGGCGAAGCAAGAGAGGAGAGTCTCTAGATATGGGCTAGTTCCCTCTGATGTATCTTGTTTGTTTCAGGTAACACAAAATATAGGTATATAGGTATACACTTGGGGGGGGAGTGAAAAGAGAGAGAAAAGCTTGAAAACAAACAGCCTACTCTAAAAGAGGTGATACACCAAAAACAGGTGACCTTCCCACATCCACTCTCAGAATCAGACAAAAACATACATACACTCAGATCTGGCAGAAAAGACCAGGTCTCTGGGATGACAGGAAGGTTCTTAGGGAAAGTACAAGAAATAGGGACTCATCAAGGTGCTGAGAAACACACACTGTAAGTGACCTCACCTGTTCAATACCTCTGAAACAGAACTCTACTCCTGGCAGCAGCAGACAGTGGCACTTCGTAGATCACAAGTTTGCTGGTGTTGAACCTGTGAGAGCATCAAGAGACAATGACTGGACACAGATTAACATTCAATGCATACACTGATAGATCCATCCAAATAGAGGTAAAAACTGTATTTTTATTGATTCAGGTGGGAAGTTTGGAGAGCAATGCTCTTTACAAAAGTCAGGAAGCTCCTCTAAAAATGACTAAGTCTTTTTATTTATAGCAGAAGAGCTAAGAGAAGTCTCATTGAAAAGTGTGAAAAACACTATTGATGACGTCACAAGTCTGCCAAGACCATGCTGGTTGCCTCATTTTGCGCGCTGGTCTTCTCCTTTGGCGATTGGGCGGGTTTTTTCTTGTGTACTGCAGGGGAATTTTGCCACCCTTATAGTGGGCGGTGATTTTGCCGCCCTTTACACGAACTTCATGTAGGAAAACCTGCCGACGTCGGCCGATAAGCTGCCGACGGCGGCAATCCTGCCGACGTCGGTTAAGGTAATCTGCCGACGTCGGTATAGTTGTTTTCTGCACGGCAATTTCCCCTTCCCCGCCATGCGGCGGGGTTTTCCATTTTACCGCCATGGGCGGACCTTTTTATTTCACCGCCATGGGCGGGCTTTTTCATTTCACCGCCATGGGCGGGCTTTTTCATTTCACCGCCATAGACGGGGTTTTCTGGTTTTTGTGCCTGTCTTTGTGCTGCCGACGTCGGCGGTTCTGCCGACGTCGGTCTCTGTAAGGTGCCGACGACAGCAGTATTGCTGACGTCGGCCGATGTCTTTTCTTTTCTTTGTGTTGTGGGCGGCGAATTCGCCGCCCTCTGCATTTTCTTCGTAGACGGGCTCATTTTACCCGCCCTTGTAGTGGGCGGCGATTCTGCCGCCCTCTGCATTTTCTCTGTCTCTTTTTTGGCTAAGTGTCGAACATTCCATTTTTTCCCCTTCTTCTCTTGCGAACGTCTGAAGACTCTGTCCTTCGCTGCCTATTCTCTGTAATGGCACTGTCAAGACCTAAAAGTGGACCTTGCAACCTGAAATGACTGGGCCTGTGAAGCAAGTGTAGGAGGTGGCCGAGATTTTGCCTGAGGGGCAAAATTGGGTCAACACCAGGTGTGTTGGTATCAAGCCTGTGAAAGCATTATGAAAGAAATGATTGAACACAAGTTTAACACTCAGACACACTCAGAGATATATTCAACTAGAATAGAGGTAAAAAATGCATATTTTATTGATTCTAGGTGAAAATTAGCAGGGATTCACCTTACAACATGAGAGATCCCTTTCTCAAAATGATAAGCTTCAATATATAGATGAAGAAAGAGGCCCTTTGGCACCCTTTTGAAAATGGTCCATGTGCATTCTAAGCATTGGGAAGAGGAAGCTACTTGATAGATAATGCTGTATCAGCTCATGTTTTGATTTTAGGCATTTAAGATATATTAAACATCATATGTGAAATTATGGGTCGCACCATTTATCTACTAACAAGACCACTCCTTCAAGGCATTCATGCAGTTTGTCTGCTCATCAATGCAAAGTGAAGGAAAATGGGTCACATCATTCACTGTTCACATCCCTTGATGACCACTTGGTAGATACTATGTCAACTATTAGAGTAACTCCTTGAGTTGACACCTTCTTTTGCCACTTGGACTATTTTGTCCATTTCTACACTTGGCTCTTTTGCCTTTTCCTAGCTTTGTCTTTTTTGGGTCTTTCATCCTTCAGGGGCTATCTTTTGATAATTATTCGACTCTTTGAACTCCCATCTTAGTGGTCTCTTTCTTTTGGCCTTAAGCCTTTAAATTCCTTCAAGCTCATGCCTTTCATTTAAAAATCAATGGCTATTTCATTATCGTAAAGTTGACATTCACATTCTTGTCCCTATTTAGTCGATTCCTTCGGCCTTTTCTTTGATCCCTTTACAAGTGTTCCCTACCCTCTACAAGGGCACTTATCCTTCAAGCTTTGGGAGAATCCCTTAAACCTTTTGATTGAATTGACAGATTGAACCAACAATTGGTTCAACAGTTCAACAGTTCAATGGTTCAATTATGTGTTCTACTCATTCATCTGACCGCTTGAACCAACCACTTTAAACCAACTAATTAAACCCTTTGATTAAACCAATTAATTGAACCAAGTGCTTGAACCAATCACTTAAACCAATCAATGGTTCAATAGTTCAACGGTTCAATACTTCCAAGTTCAAAGTGATTGAACTAAGTGATTGAACCAAGTGATTAAACCAAGCCATTAAACCAAGCTATTGAACCAAGCTATTGAACCAAGCCATTGAACCAAGCTGATGAACCAAGACATTGAACCAAGTTATTGAACCAAGCTAATGAACCAAACCTTTGAACCAAGCCTTTGAACCAAGCCATTGAACCAAGCCATTGAACCAAGCCGATGAACCAAACCTTTAAACCAAATCGATGAAACAAACCTTTAAACTAAAAATGGTTCAAAGTTCAATTTCAAAGTTCTTAGAAAGCTCATGGCATTGGAACCCGACGTCGAACCATTGAATTGGTTCCTCCTTTTGCTAAAAGACTTGTGCAAAAAATCAAATTTGAAACTGGCTCAGAATATCAAGGGAAGGAGAATGATTTTGGCCTACAGGGCCAAAATGGTTAACAAATTAGTGATTCCCAAGGGAAGCATGCTTTATATGCTTAGAAACCAATAGCCTCAAAGTCTATTGGGCATGGAGTCAGAATGCAGCTTGAAAAGTTAGCAACCACCTTGAGATATCCAAGAATCAATCACCAAATTCTTACCCCAAACACAAAGTAAAACACATACAAGGTTAAAAACACTACTTGTGCAAAGCACTTAGGGAAAATAGGGGAAAAGACAAGGAAAATATATACATGATGGGAGGAGAGCTCAGTGATAATGCTTAAGATGTATCCCATTTACTTGGATATACAGTTCTTCACCATCCAACTTGGAGAGTTGGAACACATTATGCTGCTTGCACTGAGTGATGATGTATGGACCACTCCATATGGCATCAAACTTCACGTGCTTTATAGGCTTAGCTCAGTCTGCATCCCATTTCAAGATGATGTCTCCTTCAGAGAATATTTTTGATGAAGATCTCTTGTTGAAGTGTTTCTTCATCTACTATTGGTGGCTGGTCATAGAAGCCATAGCCTGATCCCTTGTCTCTTGAAGCTCCATCAACTCGCATACCCTAACCTCCATGTTGTTTCCTCCTAACTGCAACTAGTGAGCAATGTCCAAGGCTAGAAACTCAAGTGAAATAAGAAGCCTAGCTTCCCTTTCATACATGAGCATGTATGGTGAATTACCAATTGCTCTCTTTGGAGTGACCATATCTACCCACAGGGCTATATTTAACTTGGCATGCCAAGTTCTCTAATTATCCTCCATTGTTTTTTTGATAATCCTAATCAGATTCTTATTGGTGGACTCAGCCAGAGCATTCCCCTATGGGTAGAAATTTGATGAAGTGTTAAGATAGATACCATATCTCAACACCCATTCACTTGTTTTAGTTCCCAGAAAAGATAAAGCATTATCTGAGATGATGGTAGCTAGAATCCCAAACCTTGCCACCAAGTCCTCATAAAAATCTAGGACTGCACTTTCATTGGCCTCCTTCAAAGCGATAGCCTCTACCCATCTTGTGAAGTAGTTTGTGGAGGTCAGGACAAACTTGTGTCCATGACTAGAGGGAGGGTTAATCATCCCTATAAAGTCAAGGCCCCATTGCATTAATGGCTACTCTACCTAAATAGGCTGTAAAGGTATGGCATATAACCATTACTTCCCATCAAAGAGTGCACACTTCTGGCACTCTCATACCCAGGCATGAGTGTCTCTAAATAGAGTAGGCTAAAAGCAACCAGCTCTCATTCTTTTTATAGCTTTAGGCCTAAGAGCAAAGTGACCACTAGCTGGCCCATCATGGAACTCAGATAGCACCTTGTCAGCCTAACTTGGGTTTATGCACCTTAAAATCACTCCTGAGAGATCCCTTCTGAATAACACTCCATTAATTAGGACATAAGGGAGAGATTAGAGTCTAAAATACCTCCTCTTGGTCCTATCAAGGTCTTATGGGCACTCACCCGTGAGAAGGAAATGCCTCAAGTCTGATGTCTAATCCTTCATAACAGTTGTTTCTTCTACTGTAGCTACATCATGAATTAGCAAACTATCCTCCTTTTGTTGTTTAAATTCTACAACAAGGTGTTCACACAAGCCTCTCCCTCTTACCATCTTGGTGATCTTGATATCCACATCATATTCCATTACCTTAGTGATCTACCCCACTCTCTTTTCATTCAGGTCACGGTTGGTCAAGAAATCCTTGATGCCAGGATGTGGAACCATGAGGTGAATTCTATTTTTGGACAACATATGCCTAAATTTATTTAGACTCTATATGACTACAAGGACTTGTTTCTCCACATATGTATACCTAACTTTGAAACCCTCTAGGCCTTGGCTAGAAAATGCAAGTGGTTATTCAAGGTTATCACTATTTGCTTGGGTAAGCATGGAGGAGATTACCTCTTCATTTTTGAAGGTGTAGAGGTTGAAATCCTTGGTGAAGTTAGGACTGATCAAGGTAAAAGCATGGGTGATAGCCTACTTGATCTATTCAAAGCTATCCCTCCTTTGTGTTTCCCATGCAAATTTCTCATCTTTCTTCAGCATAGAGGTTAATGGCTTGACTACCTTTGCAAAATTTAGAATAAACCTCTTGATGAAATTTATTTTGCTGAAGAAGCTCTACAGGCCCTTCTTGTGTTTAGGCAAGGACAACTCCAAGATGGAGTGAACTCTCTCTGGATCAATGGTCAAGCCTTCCTTGGAAACAACATGGCCAAGGAGTTTACCCTCATGGACAACAAACATGCATTTCTTTAGGTTGAGAGAGATACCAAACTCTCTACACCTCTCAAAGATTTGTCTAAGGTATTTCATGTGTTGGCTTGCCTCTTTAGAGAATACTGTCATATCATCAAGATACACCAGTATAATGCTATTTATTAGGCCTCAAAAGGCCATGTCCATGGCTCATTGAAAGGTGGCACTAGCATTGGATAGTCTGAATAGCATTTTCCTATAAGCAAACATCCCCCACTTGGTAGTGAAGGTTGTCTTGTACTAGTCACATTCTTGCACTAAAATCTGATTATATCTTGAATACCCATCTAGGAGGGATAAATGCTCACTTCTAGTCACCATTTGAAGGATCTGATCCATGGTTGGGAGAGGATAATGGTCTTTCAAAGAGACTCTATTGAGGTCTCTAAAATCTACACATAATCTGATCTCCCCATTCTTTTTCTAGAGAAGAACAAGATTGGCCAACCAAGAGGAGTGTTTGATGAGAAATATTATCCTAGACTCAATCAACTTGGTGAGTTCCTTTCACATGAGAGGTTCAATCTTTGGGTTGACAAGCCTTTGCTTCTGCTTGATCATCTTGGTGCCTTCTTCCAGTTCAATGGTAAGTTGGGCCAAACTTGGGTTGAAACCCTTCAAATTGTTATACTCCCAAGCGAAGACATCAAAAAACTCTTGGCACAACAAGGTGAAGGCCTACCTTTCATGTTCCATGCACACTTTCCTAAGTGCAAGTAGCTTATCTTTGAATATTTCAACCTTCTCATGTTTCTCCTCCTTAGTTGTGATGTTTGTCTTATCACTTTTTAACTGGTCATCTTCATTGAAGATACTCTCGAGAGTGACCAAACCTTTGGGAAGTTTATTATTCTTTAGCTAAATAATTTGGCTGCCATACTACTACTGTAACTTAGCCTAGTTTTTAGCAGTAAACTCAGCTTCTTCTTGTAAGAAGAGTTTTATTAGTTGGTCACTATCAAACACCTGCCAGTTAGTGACATTGTCAGGAATAAAGGGCCGGATTACTACCTTCAAGTGGTGTGAACTGCGGTCTCAGCCTATTTCCTTAGGGATATTAAATTGGGCACCAAATGCTACCAGCCTATATGCTTTCTTGTTATGCTCTCTAGGAATGGAGGTAACATTGAAAGCAAGGAAATTATCCACTAAATTCCATACCCTATGTTTATAAGACTTAAGCAGATAATTCTTTGTCAGATTTTGGCTACTTACCTAAGTCACAATCAACTCACTGTCACCAAAAACCTATAGCTCTTTGATTCCTCTTTTCCTCGCCCACTCCAAACCATGGATGAGGGATTCATACTCTACAACATTTCTCTTGTAATAAAACTAAAACCTAAAAGTTGAAAAGTATTTCTCCTTAGAAGGAGAAACTAGCACCACCCCACCACCAACTCCCAACTTACTTCTTGAGCCATCAAAGAATAGCTGCCATAAACCTGAGCTTTCTTGGCTTGATTTCATAAAATTCTATTAATTTGTAAGGATCATGCTCAAATTTGTCACTTCCCCATTCATCTAAGAGTAGGTCAACAACTCCTTTAAGGGTAGAGGATGGAGATTGATCTACTAGGAATTCTTCCTAGTCAATAATGGCATAGCTAACATTTTATGCCTTGAGTGAGTATGGTTCTAGATGATCTTTATAGAGTAGATCTGATTCAATCTTGACCTTAGTTCCATACTTGGTTCTAAAAATTAGATAGGTTCAGTTTTCTGCTAGGTAGCTACCTATTTTGGATGTGAAATCCCTGGACAAACAAATAGCAAAGTAAGGAGGGACATTCACTACTACCACATCATGAAGAACTAAGAAGGTTAGGTAGGCATGTAGCATCAAGCTCAAACCCTTCACCACTCCAACTATCTTTGTTGGTGTTCCATCTAGCTATAGGACTCCCTTAGTCATTTCTTCATATTTTAGCCCTAGCTTATCAGCTATGCATTTGGGCATTACTGAGGTGCTTGCTCCACTATTAATGATGCAATTTTGCACCAATAAGTCTCCTATGACCAAGGATAAATAAAAATGGGGAACCTTTTCCTCTTTCTTAACTTGGCCTGATGTGGAAGGCTGCCTATTCATCATCAAAATGTTATTAGTTTTTTCTGGGATAGCTTGTTCATTCAGCTCATTCAATTCTTTTTGCAACATGTCCTTTTGTCCTGGCATTGATAATGAATCCCATAAGGAGATGTTCATGTGCAGCTTCTTCATTTGGTTTACCACATTGACTCAAGGGTTTCCCTCTTTCAACTTTTCTTTGGGATTACTTATAGCCTGAGGCATAGGCTGAGGAGTTAAAGGTGCAACTGGAGGTTTAAAGTTTAGAACCTTTTGGTTTACATGTGATGAAGAAGGTGGTGTTGATGTTTGCATAGCTACTTGAGCTTCTCCCATTGCTCTCCTCTTTGAACTTGTGTTGGCTGTGACATAGTCACCCTGATTGCCTGCACTACCCATGTAATTGATTGCATAAAACTCACCCTCTAGGTGATTCATGAGAGTAGAATTAGGCTGAGTCTGATTGCTACCCATGCTAGGTTGCACTAAAGCCTTAAATCTTGGGAATTTGGTAGCTACCTGACTATCTTGAAAATTTGTGTAGTGACTTAGCATTTCATTCATATAAATAGCCTAATCTTGACCATATCCAATGGTTCAACAACTGGGCTGTTCCTATATGAGATTGTTTTGAGTGGGTGTTAGAGCCTTAGATGATGAAGGGGCACCTAGATTGTAGCCTTGAAAAGGTTTGTCCTATGCAAACTAACCTTGCCCTTGATTGTAATTCTAGAAAGGGGGTCTATTTGCTTACCTATATTGCTGATATCCTTGATTTGGTCAATTGCCTTGAGCTTGTTGCCTTTTCAGAGCCACTAGTTCATTTGTTACACTTTGTAATAGGGTTTAGACTTCCTGGAGGTCATTGGAAGAAGTAGCAATTGGATTTTCTATGCCAGGTAGAAGAGCCAAGGTGGGTGCAACAGTCTAGATTGGAGGCAACAATTCAGGGAAGAGGAGCATATGAGGCTTAGGAGGTATTTTTCTAGCCTGCACCAGACAATTCTCAACCGCTATAGCTATCTTAGGTGGCAGGAAGCACATGTCCTCTCATGGACTATATCATAACAATGATGTCCCTATTCAATGCTTTCAAATAATAAAGGAAAGCATAGATCAGAATCAACCTTACTAGAATGGGAATTCTATCCCATGTCTTTTGAAAATGAGTATTGAAATCTTACATGAACTCATGTGGATCTCTTTTCATAGTGGTCAGCTACTCGGTAAGTGAAAGTTGGTCTCTCTTCTCCCCAAATTGGTTCGTTAAAAGGGTGCCCAATTCATTCCAAGAATTGACTGAATTCATGGGCAAAGTCCCATACCAGTCCAGAATCTTTCCCTTGAAAGGCAATGCTAGCAATCTGATCGCAATGTTTTCCTCAGTGACATTATGAATATTACAGAGGTTAGCAATATTTCTTATGTGTTTGATAACAGTAATGGGCCCTTCTCCATTAAAGGGAGGCATAATTTTAAGAACAACCCCTAGAATTGGGTCATAATGCAGGAGATTCAAAGGACTCTAACCATGAAAGGCCACAAAAGGTAAAGCCATGGCTATGACAAGCTTCAACTAGGGCCTTCTTGCATGGGTGTATCTTATAGTAGGTCTAAAAAAGTGATTTACTAAATAAGGATGGGTTTTTTTAAACCTCAGTTGCTTTACTGAGTTCAAAGGCAATTCAATGAATTCAAAAGGGACACCCCTAATAGTAGATCATGTGGTGACTTTAGGCATAGGAGGTTAGACTGGTCTTTGATTATAAATTTATGTTCTTACCAGTGGAGTCACTAGATGCTAAAAATGGTTGATTTTGCTATAACAGGACTAGCATCAATCCTATAACTTTGCTGAGTGTTAAAACTTAGTCCCATTGGGCGTGCTAAAAATTATTGATGTAGTGGATTGCACCCTTGATAGGAGGATGATCTCCTGTCTTCCATGCATCACAATGGAAACTTCTCTCTTACCTGTGGGTCTGGAAAATTTGAGAGGAGAGTCTCTAGATAAGGGCTAGCTCCCTTTGATGCATCTAAGTTATTCCAATAAGTTACTAATACATACACAAATATATATATATATATATATATATATATGTATGTATGTATATATATATATATAATGAGGGGGTGAAAAGAGAGAAGGATTATTGAAAAATAGAACCTAACCTAAGAAGGTGATGCACCAAACAAGTTTGATCTACTCATACTCACACTCTGAACCATAAGAACACATACATACACTTTAATTGGTAAAAGGACCAGGCTGCAGGGAGCTTGACAGTGATGCTTTAATGGAAACACATAGAAAAAGAACTTACTATAGGCACTATAAGAAAAGCACACTATCTAGTAACCTCCTTCTGCCTCTATGCTCTAGATATAGCTCTTCTTATAACATACATGAATTGCGCTTTGTATATACTAGGTGTGCTAGTATCAAGCCTGTGAAAGCATTAAAAAAGAAATGACTGAACACAAGTTTAACACTCAGACACACTCAAATATATATTCAACCAAAATAGAGGTAAAAAATGCATATTTTATTGATTCCAAGTGAAAATTAGTAGGGATTCACCTTACAACATGAGAGATCCCTTTATCAAAATGAGAAGCTTTAATATATAGAGGAAGAAAGAGGCCTTTTGGTGCCCTTTTGCAAATGGTCCATGTGCATTCTGAGCAATGGGAAGAGTAAGCCACTTGATAGATAATGTTGTGTCAGCTCATGTTTTGATTTTAGGCATTTAAGATATATTAAATGTCATATGTGAAATTATGGGTTGTGCCATTTGTCTGCAAACAAGACCACTCCTTTAAGGCATTCACGTGGTTTGTCTACTCATCAATGCAAAGTGAAGAAAAATGTGTCATACCATTCACTGTTTGTGCCCCTTGATGACCAATTGGCAAATACTATGTCAACCACTGGAGTAACTCCTTGAGTCGACACCTTCCTTTGCCACTTGGATTGTTTTGTCCATTTCTGCAATTGGCTCTTTTGCCTCTTCCTAGCTTTGTCTTTTTTAGTTCTTTCATCCTTTAGGGGCTATCTTCTACAAATTCTTCAGCTCTTTGAACTCCCTTCTCGGTGGTCTCTTCCTTTTGGCCTTAAGCCTTTGAATTCCTTCAGGCTCATTCCTTTCATTTAAAAAGCTATGGCTATTTAATTGTTGTAAAGTTGACATTCACGTGCCCATCTCTATTTAGTCGATTCTTTTAGCCTTTTCTTTGATCCCTTTACAAGCATTCCTTGCCTCTATAAGGGCACTTATCCTTCAGGCTTTGGGAGACTCCCTTGAACCTTCTGATTGAACTGATTGATTGAACCAATAATTGGTTCAATGGTTCAACAGTTCAATACTATGTTCTACTCATTCATCTGACTGCTTAAACCAACCGCTTTGAACCAACTAATTGAACCCTTTGATTGAATTGACTAATTAAACCAAGCACTTGAACTAATCACCTGAACCAACTGCTTGAACCAATCAATGGTTTAACAATTCAACTATTCAATATTTCCAAGTTTAAAGTGATTGAACTAAGCACTTGAACCAACTACTTGAACCAACAGCTTGAACCAATCACTTGAACCAAAAATGGTTCAATAGTTCAAGGGTTCAATGGTTCAATACTTCCAAGTTCAAAGTGATTGAACCAAGCAATTAAACTAAGCTATTGAACCAATCTATTAAACCAAGCTGATGAACCAAGCCATTGAACCAAGATGTTAAACCAAACCTTTGAACCAAACTGTTTAACCAAGCCATTGAACCAATATATTAAACCAAGCCATTGAACCAAACTGATGAACCAAGACAATGAACCAAACCTTTGAACCAAGCTGATGAACCAAACCTTTGAACCAAGCTGATGAACCAAACCTTTGAACCAAACCTTTGAACCAAAAATGGTTCAAAGTTACAAGTTCAAATTTCTTGGAAAGCTCATGTCATTGGACCCCAACGTCAAACCATTAAACGGGTTCCTCCTTTTTTCGAAAGACTTATGCAAAAAATCAAATTTGAAACTGGCTCAAAACATCAAGGGAAGGGGAACAATTTTAGCCTGCAAGGCCAAAATGGTTAACAATACCTTACTCATAAAACACTAAAATCACTAGAGCTCGATCAAATATAGTGAAATAGTAACAATGAAAAATTAAATTTTGTTTTTTAATTTTACCCCCTAGATTTTTAAGGTTTCCCCTAGCTGTTGATGGTCAGGGTACCATCGATGGTCACCTTATAGGGACCCTGACCATCGATGATTAGGAAACCCTTTAAACCCTCAATTCCACTTTTTACTTTCAGCCTACCAAATCCTAACATAATTATAATAGGTTCTTGCCTACTTTGGGGAGATGCCCTACTCCCACCAACTCAACCACCTCATCACCTCATCATTGGTATATTTTGGCCCATATAGTGCACAATTTTGTGAAACTTTTTTCCTAGTCCTTTTGACCATAGTGATAACATTGCCATGTTGACATTTTACATCACCTCATGTATATAGACCAACTTGTGTCTCATCGAGAGCACTTCCTACCTCAGATAACCACAACACTTGACCCATTTATGTTTTCCACAAGAGCACTTCCTACCTTGGATACCCACTAAAAATATATAAATTGCTTAAGAGACTTGCATTTATGAGTGTTCCTAACAACCATGCCTATAGGTGGTCACATGGTTCACTTGTCCCTTATCCTTCTTAGCATCAACCCTGATTTTTACCAACATTGGCAATTTTAGTCTTTGCACAATCTTGGCTATTACACCTTTTTATCACATTTTGTGTGAAGTTTGGATCTCATATGCCTGACCTTATGTCACCACCTCGTAAGTAGCCGTTTACCACTTATCAAACCTATACCCATTTTATTTTCACCTCATTAACTCCTAGTTTGAGGGGGAACACTTCTTCCTACTCTCAAGGTAACCAAACCCTTGACCCATACTCTATTTTTATTTTGCATCTCATTCACACAAGCTACACAACAAAAATGGGCAAAATGTAAACAACAAAAATATACACACCTACTTTTTTAAATGTCAAAAATCCCCTTGTACATTCCTAAGACCCCTTAGGACCAATCTACACCTATCTGGCCTCACCAAATCCATCTCCACCTAGTTTCACCAAACTAAGTGAACCTAACCTTTAGGACCCTTTTTCTTTGGACCTTGATCATCGATGGTTAGGGTCACTATTGACGATCAACCTTGGGAACCCCTGACCATCGATGGTTAGGTTCTACCTTTTAATAAAGAACATATAAACCACCACTTTGATTTTACAAATATAGCTCATATAAATCTTGTTATGGGACTTTTCATGGACAAATTATATTTAGATGGCCTAATTACACCTTCACTTCCACCTCTTACTTGTGCCTATAAGAGAGAGAGACCTGGGAGGCCAAATCCATCTACAATAATTATCAAGAGCTTAAGCATTCAAGAGTTTTCTTTTTTAGGTCAATCAAGTCAATCAACATCATCAACATTATCAGGCATCATTAGCCATATTATTGGGAGTCAACATATCATTGCCTCTCAACCAAGCTCTTAGGTATCATTACTTTACTAGAATTAAGCTAGATTCCACCAATAGGCTAACTATATCAACCACCCACCCAACTAACTTCTAGTAAGACATATACTTGTTTGTCAATATTCACATGCCTTAATTCCATTTCAAAATAAACCTAGCCCTTTCCTAACTCTCAAAATCCATCTATATGATCCTATCATTTATCTATTTGTCAAACCTAGAATTCCATAGTGAACCACCGATAGTCAGACCCAACCACCGACGGTCAGGCATAACCGTCAATGGTCACCCTAACCATTGACAATAACTTATAAAACCAAAAACTAGTAACCTATTTTTACCCACCTACACCCAATAAAATTTAGTTTTCTATGTTTTTTACCACTCACAAACCTCTTTCATATTTTTTGAAGCATACCCAACCCCTTGGCACTAGTATTAATTAGTTTATCACTAATTTGATCATTTATAGTCTATTTTATTAACCAACATTCTTATATTTGGTTTTATTAATCTTATTTAAATGATGAAAGTACCTTATTTTCACTTTTGTGAACTTGATTATTTTAAAAAAATAGATTGATAGCCCTTAAGGAAGCTCTCACTTCTAGGATGTAGCTATCATAGGTAATCCACCCAACTATCTGTCTAACAAACAAATAATTTTTAGTAATTTCTTATATGTAGGTCATCCTCCCAAGAAAAAGAGGATATCTTCAAAATATTATGATTCAAAATGCACACAAGTAAATAGTTTTTTTAACCATACCCATATTGAGTTTCTTTTCTCTCTTTCTTCAGAACTTAAGCAAAACTTTACATGAAACAATACCTCCTATGTAAATCTTAGCAATTTGAGTAGTAAGAGGTTCATTTTCAAGATTCTTAATGGTTTTATTGATTAAAGGAGGTTGAGTAATGAGATTTCCTTAAGAATCTTGAAGATGATTTGGGGGAACATTTTGGTTATGTGTGCCCCAATCCATTGGTTGTAGATGAGATTGAAGGTAGAGAAGGTGGTTTTGCATTCTCATCATTTGATTGGTGTTATGAGCTTGAAATACATTCATTTGATTTATATTTTATAACAAAATTTGATGTGTTTGATTAACATTATTATACATATTATGGTTAGCATTAGTGACTTAGGTACCACTATTGGTGTTGATAGGAGCTTGAAAATAATTATCAGAGTGTGATGCACTAGTGGAAAAATTTGATTGTGTAGAAAAAGATGGATTTATGAATGGTTGAGAGGAAGAATCACTAGAATCATGATTGACTTAGGTAGAAAATGATACACTAGTGAAAGGATTAAGGATAGTGGATCTTAAGAGAGGCCCACTAGAAGTAGAACCTACCATGTTAGTTGAGATACTAGGCATGGAGGTGGAAGAAGTTAGAGAAGAAGAAGTCATGGTATGAGAAGGGGTCAAAGTTGAAGGAAGGGGATGAGAATCAAAGAAATTAGCACCCCAAAATATAATTGAGAATTTAGGATTAGGTGAGTGAGGCTATTCAATTGACCACTAATCATAATATTGTAAATGGTAAAAGGATCATTTCCTTAATGTTGAGGAAATTTAGAGACAAAGAAGAGCATTTTAAGAGTATACTCTAACTTAAATTGGTCCTCTAATAAAAGAGGAGAATTATGATACAAAGAGGTATTTGGAGGGGTCCCATAGTTCATTGTGTGAGTGGTAATATGAATGTTACTAGCATCTAATAGAGGATCCCTACTCTATCTATAGGATACCCTATGAGATTTGGTAAATTTCATCATGTCTGTTGACCACAACTCAATGTTGTCATCAAGAAAAAAGTTCATGATGAAAATAAAGGAAGAGAAATGAGAAATCAAAGAACCAAAAAGTGACTAAAATAGTACAAGGTTGTTTGGATTTACTTATCATAGAAACATGGACTAAAAAATTATAAAAGGTTAACTAGGTTGATCCTGTACAGTGCACAAATATTGGTAAAAGAGGTAAAAGGGGATGCAGATTGTACTAGGTTGATTAGGTCGGTCTTGTATAGTGAATAGGGGTTGGAAAAAGGTATAAGGTCAACTAGGTTGACCAAGTACAATAGATAGGAAATAAATAAAAGTTTATAACAAGTTGTGAACTGAAACAAGAAATTTTTTGTAGCTAATATAGGAAAGTAAGAACTAAAGGGAGACAAAGAATCAATTGGATGAATGTTGTCCAATCCAGTTGAAGCACACAATAAAAAAACCTTTCACTAATGTTGGATAATGCAAGTTTTTTGACACACAATTGAGAAAAGAGAAAGAAATCAACTTGAAAAGTAAAGATCTAACTAATTGGTCAACCTAGGATGTTTATTAGATTATTATGAAATGATTTTAAATGTGATGGGAAGTTGGTTGTAAACAAGGAACTTGATAGCAATCTAAGGATGGATTTAAGTAGTTTGGGATGAAAGGAACTATAGTGGTAATGATACAATCTTGGTATTAGGGCCTATCCCCTTACTTCACATACTACAATGATAAGGGTGTCAAGTGCTTAGCTAGAATATACCATTAACCATGCTTTATACTTGACCAGAATATCAAGTCAGCTTCCCCCTTGGTGATAAAATTAAATTAGGTTAGCCTTGGATAGGAAAATGTTAAAATGCTTGTTTATTTTATGTGATTTTGTTGTATGTGCATAAAATAAAAATAGTGAAACTAAATGGTTAATTAAAATCCCCCTAATTAGACTATGTGAACTATTCTAAACATGTAAGCAATAAGAAAAGAAAGGTGTGAACTAATTACTAGCATATATAGATTAATTCCAACTTGAAACAAGGTATAATGTTAGCACTATGTACACAAAATATAAAATAGGGTCGATAGGGTCAAACTTGTACTGTAGAAGCAAGGTCTAAATATGAATAGGGTTAGCTAGGGTTGACCTAATTATTTAAACAACACAGAGAACATATAACTAAGTTGATAGGGTTGATCTAATTGACCATAGAGGGGTATTTTTAAAGACTAAAAACTGTGAAAGGAAAGACATAAAAGAAAGAGATAGAGAGATAGAAAAGAACCTTGGTAAATCAAAGATGTAGAGAATGAATATTGCTAGTCAATAACCTTGTTATATGCTTGAAAACTTTACTAATTAGGTCAACTGGGTCGATCAATCTTTGAAGAATCCTATTCGTAAGTGCTTATAATGTACAAGGTTTATTGGGTCAACCTAGTATGCTGAAAAAGATGCTTGAAAATATCTAAGGTCAACTAGGTCAGCCTAGTAGTCTAAACTGGAAGTCTAGAAGCCCTTACTAGGTCACTTGAGTTTATCCAATTGCTTGTTCCTAAAAGCCTACGCATAAAGATTAGAATTGGATCAATAGAGTCGATCCAAAATGATAAATATATGATAAAAATGATGCTAAAAAAAAAAAAGTGAAATAAATCTTGCAAGGGTTAGTTTCACATTGGGTTCACCATAATGTATGTAATAAAAAATGCATCATGTCTATAAATCAATCATGGTTCAAAGAAGATAGAGCATACCTACACTTCTAATTAGGGATACATTTATTAAGTGGGATCATGAACAATATCAAGATTTTCTAGACCCAATTAGGGGATCACTTTTCATAATATACCATGTGAGGTAGGGTTCCAAAGCCTATAATCTAAAACTATCATGAAACAACCCTAAAAGAGTCCTAAGGTTTAATATTCACTTATTCTAATAAAAAAGAAAGAAAATATAATCTAGTGCACACCAGATCTTATCGCACAAAGTGGGGGGTTAGAAATAAAACAAATAATTAAACTAAACATGCATAGAAGACATATACTCATGTCAATGTATACAAAATCTTAATGCATGGAAGAAATAATCTCAACTACATTATCTATCTACTCTTACAAAGGATAAATAAATTTAGGAATACTTACCTTGAAGATGAACCCACCAAGCCTCAATCTCTCCCTTGGCCAAGGTGATTTTCAAGATATTGTTGTAGTATGTAAGGATAACAAAGACAAATCACCTCTAGGATACACAACCTATTTATTCATCCAATAGACTTCTTCACAAGACAAGATTCATATTTCCAAATAAATTATGGAACCCTGAGCTTTATTCCTCAAGTAAAATGGTCTATAAGAAGGTGTTCATTATCACTTATTCTTTTTCACTTCTCTTCTTAAAAATGGTTGGAAATGAACTTGTATATATTGGTGGATCTTTCCCTAAATCCTCCCAAAAATGTTAGCTTTATAGGGTCGACCCTAGTTGACTCTATATGTTTTTAGGGACAATTCTGTAGGTCTAAGATAGGTTAGTTGAAAGGCTAACAAACCCAAAAATTAAAAAATACCCTTAAAATGTATAGGGTCGACCCTAGACAACCTAGTACAATTGATAGTCCAAAAGGGAATTAAGGTAAGAAAAGGGGGATGGAAAGAGGAAAATGACTGGAATGGGTAAGGCTGGGAAGAATAAGTTTAGGTTTAATTTTTTTAGGAGATGAGTATGGAAAACAATATTATGAAGCACCAATGGGTTTCCCACCCCTTTCTCAGTGCACCCCTTAAGGCATGCACTCAAAGAGATTGAGACTCGATAAGTTGTTACAAGACACAAAGTACAATAATCAATAAAAGTTTAAAAATATTATGTGTATACATAATCACTCATAAGGGCTTAATAAAACAAGAAAGAATTAATAAAATTAGACCAAAATGATCTAAAAATGAACACATAATAGAAACACAAAAGGAAACTATACAAACAAAACCCAAAGTAGGGGGCAACAAAATAATAAGAGAATAAACCTATATGAAACTCTATACAATATGGTATACATGTTAAGGTCTTAATCAAGGAAGTGTTTTAGATGTCTACCATTGACTAGTAGCTCTAATATTTCACCATCCAGATCTTTCAAGAATAAAGTATGCTTCCCAATCTGATAAATAATGGAATAGGGACCCATTCACAAGACATCAACATTTCCATGCTTTCCTTTCTCCTTATGCATGTTGTCCCAAATTAACACTAGATCACCTACTTGGAAGGTTCTTGGAGTGACCTTCTTATAAAATATTTTATTTATCTTTTCTTTTATGAGCTTATCTTTGAATTTCATCAAGCTCAATAATCTAGTTCATCTTATTCTCATAGTGGTTGATCTGCTCCTCATTCTCTAGTTACTGCATGAGCTGATAGGTGGGAAACTATAAATTCATAATCAAAACTACATGAGATCCATAAACAACCTCAAAATAGTTTCTACCTATATCTCTCTTAGGTGTAATCATGTCAGCCCATAAGAAAAACTTTAGTTGTTAACCCCCTTCTTCTTATTTGCCTTTAATGTTTGCCTGATGATCTTGAGCAATTTCATGTTACTTGATTATACTTGCCCATTCCCTTGAAGATTGTATTTATAATAATAGGTCAAATAAATCCCATAGTCTTTACACAATGATACCAAAGGTTTGGGTTTGAATCTCATAGCATTATCAACAATTATGTTGACATGCACACTAAATCTACAAATAATCTGATTTAATAAAAAATCCATAACTACTTGGTTTGTTGATTTCTTTGTAGGGATCAATTCAACCCATTTTATGAAGTAGTTAGTTATAACTAGTATCCATCTATGTCCATCATTTGACAAATCAACAATTTATCTAATGAAATCCATTCTTGATTATTTGAATGGGCCTTCAATCATCATAGGCTGCAAAGGAAGAGAACTTGAAGATTTCATCCTCCCAACAAAGCACTAACATTTTTTTACACTTTATAACTTTCTAAGCAACATCTTTGAATAGTAATGGCCACCAATAACTAGGTTTCAAAATTTTATGAGATATAACTTTAGGTGCAAAATGGACATCATATACTCCACTATATAAGTCTTCAATCAAGACAATTATCTATTCTTCTAGCTTGCATCTTAAGAGAACCTCATATAGATTCTTCCATGCTAGTCTATTCTCAGTCAAAATGTATTTATGGGAGACAAATTTGAGAATTTTTCTTTGATTCTTGTCCAAGTTAGGGGAATAACTCATATTTTTCAAGTATTAAACAATGTCTTTATACTATGAAGATATGTTAAATTGGTAGTGTTTACCTCAACAACTTGCAAATTGGTTTCAGCCATAAGCCTGGCCCGACCCATCCCCCTTACCAAATTGGTGGTCTAGATATCCATGCCATATGCTTGTAACTTATTGACCCACCTACACCTCTTTCTAGATATTTTATTTTGAGTTAAAATTTCCTTCACCATGGTGTGTAGGATGTAGGCAATAATATTTAAACTCATAATATGTTGTCTATATTTTTTTAACAACCTTTAAAAAAGAAAAAGCTTGTTTTTCCATGATAGTATAGTTAAGTTTAGGGCCTTTCATAGATTTTATAAATAAATCTATGGGCTAATCATGACCATATTCATTATTTTGCAATAGGATAAAAACAACAATATTATATAATGAAAAAATATATATCTAGAATGGTTTTGTGTAATCAAGGCTAGCCAAGACAAGAACATACTTTAAATCTACCTTGATGTCACTAAATGTTTACACAACCCTCTCCTCAAACTTGATGGTCTAGTCCTTCTTTAACATAGAAGTAATAGGCATAGTGATGTTTGAAAAATTAGACACAAAACTCCTTACAAAATTTATTTTCCTAAAGAAGGATTGAATTCCTTTCTTGGACTATGTGATAGGCACATTGTTAATGGATTTTACCCTTTTGAGGTCAATCATGACACCATATTTTGACACTATATGTCCCGAAAACTTGGAATTTTATACTCTAAAGTGGAATTTATTTAAATTAATTGAAATTCCAAACTCTGTCCATCTGATTAACACCTTTTCTAGATGCACAAAATGTTCTTCTCTAGTCTTGGAGTACACAATAATGCCATCTTGATACACATCAATGAAATAATTAATTATCCCTACAAAAGTGATGTCCATAGATTACAAGAATGTTTCACCAACATTTACCAACTTGAAAATCATCTTCATAAATACATATGTGCCCCAAGGCATAGTGAGTACAGTCTTGGACCTCTTAGATTCCTTTACCACAACTTGGTTGTAACCTAAGAATCCATCTAATGTGGATAAATTTTTTGATCCAATAACGCTCTAAAATAGGTTCTTCATATTGGGTAGGGGATAATTATATTTTAAAGAAGCCTTATATAAATTCTTGAAATCCACACACAAGAAGATGTCACCATTTTTCCTTATTACAAGGACTAAATTTTCAACCCATGATGAATACTTGATGGGTTGAATGATACCACTGACCCTCAACTTATTTAATTCATCCCTCTTCTTGGTGGCTAAGATGGGGTTAATAGGCCTCTATTTTTTCTTGAAAGGTTTTCTATCAATCTATAATGGGATGACGTGCTAGAACAAATCTTCCCTATATGATTTTAGCTTATAATAAGACCATGCTAAGTAATCCTAATACTTCCTTAACAATTGCATATAAGATTTCTTCTCAGCTTCACTTAAGTGACTACCCAATTAAATGTTTTTTGGATTCTCATGAGAACCTAATTTGAACTTAGTCATGTCTTTTGAGATAAATGAGTCTCTTGACTTGATTCTATCTTCCCCATCAAAAGATGCTTCTAAACTAACCAGTCATCTTGGGAGAGTGTTTGTCTTCAGTTGAATAATGTCCTTCCCAAATATGGTTTCTTTTCCATCACAAATGTGAAGCATAGATTCCAAGTTTATGAGTTGATCATGGAACTTAGACTCATAATTTAGAAACCTTTTGATATGATCATCATCTTCAAACACCTACTAATGATGAAAATTATCTAGGACTGAGGGCATGACAACACATCTGATTAATAATAATAATAAGAGATCATATTTGTAATATCAAATTAAGCACCTAGCCTTGTAAGTCTATCAGGTTCTTATTTGAAATTCCTATTATGATAACAAATGTTGAATGTATCAAAAAATTCAAGCATATCCAAAACAACATTTTGATATTATTTCAGCCTTTTATTTTTTATGGAAAAAGCACTGTGGACTTGATTTACCACTAACTCAAATTTTCCCTTGATAATCAAACATTTAATTCCATATTTATAGGAAATCCTTAAACCAAGAAAGAGTGCCTCATACTCAATAGTATTATTTATGCACTCAAAGGATAATTAAAAAGAAAACAAAAATTTTACCATTGGGGGCATAGAAGACAACCCCAAATCCATTTCCAAGATTGGAGTAAGCCCCATCAAAGCACATTTTCCAAATTTCACTTTTTTTTGTCAGGTTCAACATCAAGAGTAACATATTATTCACTAGTATTAATATTCCAAACAAAGTTTCCAAGCTCAAAATCTATGTATATTACTTCATTAAAAGCACATTTTGTATCTTCAATTACATGCAATATATTTGGCTCTCTATAAATCTTGACCATATTACCCTCCAATGGAATGGTTTCATAATAAAGGTCCATCTAAACACTTCCACCCATGATAGTAGCCCATTTATGTAATAGAAACATCCCTCACTTAGGTGGTCAATCTAAAATTACCACATCTATGTTCTAATACTTACCAGGATGAACTGCCAATTATACAATCAACCCCTTGATCTATCCAACAATTGGAACTTATTGTGAGTCCAAGACATAACACTTACCAAAGGATAACATAATCTTAACTTTGATTTCATTTTAGACACGCAGGGGCATCACAAAGATCTACAGTCAAACATGTAATTATGAATAATCATACCATTGATGAATAGGGTTGTATAGAAAGGATCCACATTTAGCTAACTTTCTACTAATGCAGTCCCCAAATAGACCTCTAAAATAGGTTCAACAACCTCTTTTGATCCTTCATCACTTTTTGAGGGTGTTTAGGGAAACTCAATTTCATTTGTAGCTAACCTTCCACCATATTATAAATATTTTAATTCCCTCTTCCTATGTTTAGGTATTCTTGATAATTTAACAAGAGGCACCATGATTTTCAATTGGCTCAACTCTTGGGCCATGTCACATATGCTATATTGAGGAAGAGGCATATTTGGTGGAAGGGTAATGACACCTTCAAAAAAATACAGTCACTTAAGGTCTAAAGTAGGGTAGGCTAGGATGGATTTTAATTCTTAACAACAACCTTCAAAGGTGGATTAGTTTTAGCATCATTAGCACCCTTAGGGATATTGGACAACATGGGTACTCTATTCTTGGCTAGAGAACCTCTAAGCTTCGAAAATTGGGAAATGGGCACTAGTTTGGAAAATTAAGGGATTGTTTTAGTTTTATTAGCATCCTTATTAGCATACCTTGTCTTTGATCTATATAGGTTGTGCCTTGAAGAGAAAAAACCTAATATTTGCTTCTCAAGTGATACTCCTCTTAGGAAATTACTACATTAATTGATAGTTGCCTATCCTCAAATTATGGAATTACCCCATCATATTTCTTGATCATCATGAAACATAAGAAATCAAAATAATGAATGGGAAATTCATATGATTTTACCATGTTAATGTCACAAGCAAATTCAAGAGTTGAGACATTTCCATTCTCGACTACAATCCAAAATTGTTTAATAGTAATAACACTCAACAACTCTATGGAGGTAGTCCTATCACTTTGGGGGATTTACTAATTAATCATTAAGATCTCATCATCAAATGATATAGACTTAAGTTCATTTACATCTTCAATAATCAGCTCAACTATATCACATGGGGGATGTGGAAGGAAGCACTTGTCACACTAATCAATATCAATGTCACAATCTATAGCATTCACCTTGGCATATAAAGGATCAAACACTTCTTTTCTATCCCTTATACTCTTATTTATTTCTATTCTTTCTTCAAGTACAATCCTCTTCCCTCTATCATTATCTCTATTATGGAAAGTAGCCCCCCTTAGTGCTTGATTCAGATTTAGAGCCCACTCATAGCTGGTAGACATATGAGGGACCCTCATTTTATCTCTTGTTAACTTGTATAATATTTATTTGATAGTATAGGCCAAAGTTTTGATAGTTTCATCCAAGTTGGATATTTTCATGGGATATGTCTTTTTTGGATTGATCAGATTCACATTAGCCTACTTGTTAATGGGATTTATCACATTTTTTATGTTGTTCTCAATTTGGATGGCCATATTGAATTCCAACTATAGGTTAATGGGAGCCTTGTACTTTAAGTAGTATGTAACATTCTTATCAAAGACAATACTTTATCAAGCATACTATATCACTAGGCTTGATGTTTTTGAGTAGCCACATCATAGTCTTGTTGAAATGGGTGTTGAAATCATGAACACACTCATTGGGGTTATTTTTGATATTTTTAAATTCAGCCAAGAGAAAATTTGGATCAATCCTATCACCATACTTAATTTTATAAACATTTTGCATCTCTTCCCATGAATTAAAGCATCTAACAGGAAAATAATTAAACCATTCAAAAGCATCTTCCTCTAATGTGTGCACAAATAATTTGATGCACACATCCTCATACTCAACCTCATAATCTTTAATAATATTTTGAAAGCCTTAAGATGTGAATCATTGCTCACTACATTATTCCCTTGAAAATTTGAGAGGTATTTTCTAACTTCATTCAAAACCTCATTAGGATAGCTTTCTATTTCATTAACATTAGTAAGCTTGAATTTAGGAATGTAGAATGCAGAATGTAGAATGTAGAATGTGCATTCTCATCTTGGTCCCTATGCCTCATTATTAGTTCAATAGGAGGTTCAATAACAAATGGAAAAGGGAGGTGGGTTGTGAATGAGGGAGACTTGGTGGATCAGACTTGGGAGGGGTTTCAACTAGTTGGGAAGGAGTTAGAAAATAAAAATGACTATCTGTTTCATAATTAGTAAAAGAACTATGATAGTCCTCAATAATATGGGGGTTAATAAAGATTTAAATATTATAAATTTTTTTTTGGTCCTTAGTAGCTAAGTTCTACCCTTCAATAGGCTTCCAAACTTGTCTCCCTCTTCTTTGAGGAATACTCGAAGGAGAGATGAGTTTCTTTGACAGGTCACTTCTGAAAGATGATCTCAGTCCTTCTAACTTTGCAAAAAAGAAGATACTCAAAACTAAAGGTTAGCATAATATTTAGAATAGGCACCAATTTTCCTTGAAACCAAAAAATAATGTCAGAGTCACCATTAGAATCAAACTTCTAGAATATAATAGTTGACAAAATGTTATGATATAAAATTAGACTTGTTGAAGCTCAATGAGATAGAGAATAAAGACACTAAAATTTTAAAAATAATGTTTTAGAAGGGAAAAGATACCTTTCAACATGAAATGTTAATAGTTATTTTTAATACATTTGGTAGAAGTCAAATTCTCAAGCCTTAGAACTTCCTGGCACATCCCTAGTGGAGTTTTATGATGTTGATAGCCAAGATAATCATATCAATGTAGTAATAATAGATAAATGAAAAATATGAAATACTTATAAATCTACAAGAGTCCCAAATAACATAAGTGTCTACGATTTACCTTTGGTCCCTGATAATGGTGCCATTTGGGTGTTGGTTCCTAGTTTTACACCTCTCTAATATAGTCTTGCACACTTGAAGAAAATGGCAAACAATGATGAATAACCTAATATTATGTCATTGTAATTGGGGAAAGGTTTGGCATCAAGAATGGACTAAATTATAGAAAATGACTAAAAGGCAATGATAAATGGTATGGTCAGCTCCCAACTACTTGTGGCTCTGCTTGAACCAAGGTGAGAGGACTTAAGGGGTAGATTGCTTACATGGATAGATTGTGAAATTCAACCTCCATGGGGATTATTAGCACAAAGAGACATATACGTGACCTAGAAACAACCAAAATTTCTATATTCAATCTAGTTTTTGCTAAAACGTTTTGACTTTATAAATGTCATAGATCAGATAGTGTACACTTAAACACATACTATTTATCTCTAGGAACACATTTGATCTTTATCTTAGGACCATGTCTTGAATTTTCAATCATCCCCTCACATTTTTAGATATCTTCATCTGATTAAACACACATCATTATATTATAATCCATGAGATTAAGCCTAATTTATTCCTACAAAAAATGTCTAAGTTGAAACTTGAGGAATAATATAAAACTTTAAGCTAAAGTCTTTATACTAAGATATTATTTATGTTAATGACCATGAATAAAAATTTAGGCCAAAGTTTATACTAAACTCAAGAGATAATAAAAGGGGGGCCCGTGCTTAATATAAAAGAGACATAGCATAAGGTTTTAACCTAAGGTTTCATTGTATTAATAAATACAATGAAACTTGGGGTAAAACCCTAGACCAAGTTATAACATGAGTAAAATGGACACTATGATCTTGTGCCATTGGATATTTCTAGGCTAGATCAATGTGCACTATTTTATTTTGATCCAAAGGATCAAAATGTAATTGGCTACTCAATACTCTATCTAATGTAAATATGACATGTGTCATCACCACATTCACTTTGGGATTAGTTTGAAAATTTGACTTAATATGCCTTGTCAATCAGAAGGTGTATGCTTAACTATATACCATCAATCAATAGGAACATGCTTGAGACTTATCATACATTACAAGATTGACCTTTTGACTTTGAACTTGCACCATCTGATCTTGATTGCCCAAACAAATGTGGGTCATCAATTGCAATCCATTAGGTCAAAACATGATTGGTGCATGTAGATGGTGAAAAATATAACTAAGAGCTCAAAAATAATATAAGACTTAGGGTACAATCTTAGACCAAGGTTTTAATTTGTATTAATAAATATGAGTTAAGACCTTAGGCTAAAGTTTAGAGTAAGCTTAAAATAAAATGGGGATCTGCTAAATTAAAAGGACCATGTGTTAATTTTAGACTAGGAGAAACATGAGATAAAAGATTTTAAGACTTAAAAGGTACCAAACATTAATTTTTAGACTAGGGTTTGGTCATTTAAATAAACATGACCAAGCCTTCGTATAAAAATTTAACTAAGTCCATGGTGTTTTAAAATACTCTTACATAAATATGCTCCTACCAATTTTGAATTCAAATGGAAAAACTTGTGCCAAGGTAATTGGAATCAAGGTTTTTAGGGTAATGAAAATGGACTCAACTCGGCGTTTGACAAACCAAAGTCTAGTAAAAGACCAATATTAATATTAAATCATGAAACCCAAACATAATCCATTTTCAAGGAGGGTTTCATTAAACTTGAAAATATAAAATACAATGTTAATAAATTAAGACAAGATGTAAACCAAAATCATGCATAAATATGCCAACCAAACTAGGTGTAGATGAAATTCAAATAAATATAATATCCTAACATACTAGTAATACCCTGATCAAGTGAATTTTCATAGAAATATGTTTTAAAATTTAGAAATTATGGTTCAAACCTACAACTAGACTATTCATTCCACTTGATCAAGCACTATTGTTAAGATCTAATCATATTTAAAATAAGCCTCACACATGCAAAATTGGGATCAAATATCAAAACTTGGTCATGTTGTGTGTGTACTTTGATTCTGCATACTATTTTCTATGAGGTTTAAAGAGTAATTTCTAGATTTAATGTCTTTAACCATTGATACTAACTTACAACATGTTTGAATATTCATTAAGAACTATGATTTTGGCTTAGGGAAGGCTTGGGCATTTCTCTACTGCCAGCCATGCATCCATAGTCCTGATAGAGATGCATTTGGTTCCATTTAAGGCCTTGCTCCACTACCAACCATACATCCATATCTCTAGTGGAGAATACCTTAATCAACTTTGATTAAAAAGTTCCTTTTGAAATTTTCAATGAACTCTTATTTTTGTATTTTTTGCTTTTTATAGACCATTTTTAGCTTTCTAGAAAAGGTTAGGAACCAAATTAGATGGTTTTTAGGATTTGATCAAATGGTTGATCTTTGAACTATCATCCTTGGTTGCAAAGTTTACACTAGGAAATGCATTTTATTTAAGTGCAACATGAATGTGCTTTAATAATTCAAACTTTTATGCTACATATGAAAACCTTATCAGAATCAAGCTTAGATCAAAATGAAGTTCAAGATTTTTAGTGAATGATTAGTCTATTTATTTGTCTTTACCAGTCTCCCTAAAATTAAAAACATCAAACCCACATCTCTGACCCATAGTCCACTTTACACCTATAATCCCAACCTAAGAAGTCCCTTTTTTGAGTGACTAGATGAAACCCAAGTTGAGGACTATCTTAAAAAGACTTATTAGAAAAATAAAGAACATAAAAGAATGTAAACAAACATGTACATGCACTATATACAAGTAAGGTTCATGAAAGAAAGAGCAAGAAATAAACTAAATAAAAGATCCATACTAACTCTAAAAACAACCTACCTCTGGGATCAAATGGGAGATTACTTAGTTTAACATAGAACCTTGAAACACGACTGCCTCCATTAAATGGCTCCTTCTTGTGGATAGGAGCGCTTTCATGCTTTTGTCTTTATATGATGCAACTTGAATTCCCACCTCCATTGATCCTTAAACCCATGATCCAACATGGACCATCGATCTTGATATGAATGCTCATATTCCATTGGTTGTCCACTATTACTTAAATTTAACATTCACGTACCCATCATTTGACATTTGCATGACCGTTAATGACGTTTGTGTGACCATCAAATTTAACCCCCAATGAATGATCAATGAGCCTAATTTTGACATCTATGTGACCATCAAATATGTTCACATGGTCATCATACTGCTTAAATGAATTTCTTTGATAATTTATATTTTGATTTATGTTTTAGTTCAACCCTTTTGTCTGTAGTATTTAGCACCTTTAGGCCTTAACTGTGGGCAATTTGTCTAACATAATTAATTCCTTTGGGATTTTTTCCATAGGTAATTTGATCAAAACAAATTTAGACTTAGTCATTTCACTAAAAAAAAAGATGTTTGCACTTTTTCTGAAGGGTATTTTCCCTTTAGACTTATTAAAAGTGTCCTTTGGGAATTTTGTAATGGAAAAATGCCCAAAAAAATTCATCCTTCAAAGATTTTGCAAAGGAAAAATGACCCTTCTAAAGGTACCCTTCAAAAAAATTTCAAGGGAAAAGATGCCCAAAATAAATGATCCTTTGGGGATTTACCAAAGGCAAAATGATCCTTTAGACCCTTTTGAAGGTTCCCTTAGGGAATTTTGCAAGGGAAAATTGCTTGAAAAAATGATCCTTCAGACCCTTTTGAAGGTGCCATTTGGGAAATTTTGAAGGGCAAAATTCCCAAAAGAACTGATCCGTCAAGGATTTTGCAAAGGAAAAATTATCCTTTAGACCCTTTTTAAGGTGCCTTTCAGGAATTTTTCTAGGGTAAAATACCCAAAAGAACTGATCCTTCATGGATTTTGCAGAGGCAAAATTATCCTTCATACCTTTTATATATACATTGGTTGAAATAAATAAATTCTTATAATTTACTCAAAGTAATGAAAATAGCCCTTCAATATTTTTGTGCGGAAAAAATTCCCAAAGGAAATAGCCCTTCAGGGTTTTAGTGTAGACAAAAAACCCAAAAGAATATGGCCTTTGGATAATCTACATGAAAACCTTTCTTGAAAGACTGTAAGGGCTTTATACCAAGTAATGACAAAATTAACATAAGGTAATACCTAATGCAAAATGATTGAGGTAAATAAACTAAGGAAAGACCAATTTAAGTCACCTAGCCACTTCAACATGAACTTGAATTTTCAAAGGAGCACTTTGAAATAGTAATTAGGCTAATGACTTAGACATTTACATTTGACAAGAGCCCAATTACTTCAGTGCAATTTTGGGCACTAACAGACCCAATGTGAAGATTAGTCTCTAAAGCACATGAGATGACCTAGTTTGATATTATAACTTCATAATTTTTTTCTAGACTCTAATTCAGTTCTAACCATGTACTTCATAAGTACTTGCAATAGTATGGATGACATTAAATACCCTATTTGAAAGGATTTTTGGTTTTTTGTAGGGTTTTGTATAGTTAGACACTTTAAAACAATTAGGAGAGGTCATTAAGAATGTATTTCATCTATTAAATCCTAAAAATCCATACAAGACATCCTAAAAGTGATCAAACAAGATCCCTTTTTCAAGGCGATGTTCAATAGGCTCAAAATGAGACTAGATTTCAAGACCATTCCATGGTTCTCATACTTCCACAAGGTTTTAAGGCCTTAAATTTGGAATTAAGGTTGGTGATAGGATAAATAAAATTAATAAATTAATTTTGGGTGCTTTCACATGTGTGGGATAGATTTGTTGTAGAAAATCAGGCTTTTAGACAAGGAGGCCTAATTGAGGAGAGAAAAGGCAAAAAAATATACCCTCACTTTCAGGACCTAAAATTTGGCATGGAGTTGTAAATACATATTTATTCCTCAAATATGTACTTATTTTTTTATTAAAATCCATATACTACCCTACACAAGGAGGTTTACATGGTTTTAGGGCTATAAGGAAAAGAGGTCAAATGAGAGTTTGAGGAGCAAAATTGAGTCTTGAGAGTTGTTCCATGAACTAAAATGGATTGATTTAGGATAATAAGGTATTTTAATGAATTTCATGGAGATATGATTCCTTGAAGAATATGAGCTCATGTTTTGAGCCACTTAGACAAGGCCAGGCATGGGAGATAAAGGGGTTTTAAAACACCTAGGTGTATGAATGATGATTTCCACTAAAATGTTAGACCAAGGGAGTTTATAGATGCATGATAAGTTTCAAATGTGAGGTCTGAAATTAGATGTCAAATTGATGATGAAAATATCCATTTTATATTTCTCATATGCAAAGAAGGGTAGTTTTAAGGAGTTGTGCAAGGTGTCAAGTTGGGTTTCTAACTCCTACACATGTCTTCATAAGTTTGTTTGGAATTTTCCATAACCCCTCTCCTAATTTTAACTAAATTGGAAACTTATCTATCTCCCTCTACTACACTCTGCTCTTGCTTCCTCATTTCTATATATAAGTTGCCACTTTTGGCCTTATAATACATCCACATTTGGTATGGCAAAGCCCTGTAAAATTGACTATTGATTTTTTCTTTGAATAAATATCTCAATGTGGTTTTAATTTCTCAAATTATTTTTTTAGTGTGTGAATTAGTTCATGGTTGAATGTTAAGTGATAGTTATCTCTCCTTATTTTCATCTCACTCTTTCATTCTTGGTATAAGTAATCTAACTTCTAGTAGGTCACATGATGTGTAATTGGTTGTTTTATGTGTCGTTAAGTGTGAATAAGACTACTAATGTATATGTTAAGACCTACTATTAATCTACCTTGAGAAACACATTGAATTCTACATTCATTTTGAAACACTTTTGTTAGGAGAAACTTAAGTTGTGAGATCAATTTTGCAAGTTGTCTTTCATAGTTTAGATTCAAATAGGCTTGTGGAATTCATCTTGGTACATCACCTATTTTAGATTAGTGTTAATATCATCCTATCAATTTTCCTTCAAAGTAAATAGATTAGTGGTTAGTTGTAGGTGTTGTGGAAAGGTAGATATCCCTTCAATCTATAGTTTCACCTCTTTAATAGGTCACCCACAACCTTGAGGTGTTATAATGTTATATAAAATTTAAGGAGGATAGAGTTACCCTCCTTAGGGTTAAAATTTGATTGATAACAATACATAATTATCCAATCAAATATACATGAGTTTGAAACAAATAATTTCAATGATCCGTAAATTCCACTGATAAACTCTAAGTGAAATTTTAAAAGTATGGATTCTAAATTTCTCAACATATAAGATGTTGGAATGATTAAATCTGATCTAAATCAAGTTTCAAAACTGAAATAAAGGTGAATTAATAGATCACATCAAATATCCATTGAAACTGTCAGATTTTTCAAATTCTCAATTTTATCCAATTTCCCGTAAATGATCAAATGAGTAATATTTGCATTCTTATTAAAATCTAAATTATAATCTGTAAATTAACTAAAAATGAAATGCAAAACTGAATTAAAAGATCAAAACATATAAATTATTTACGGGGTTTGGAATTCCTACGTCCCCGAGTTCGTATTGAACCGATCCATTAATTGTTGCTAAATTTGAAAGCCAAAATAATGCTTACAAAACAAAAAAAATATCATATATCTCTCTAAAAATAGTGATTAGACCTTCAAAATACTTTGGTTGACTCAACACGTCCTTCACCTTCCTGAATCACATGCAGAGGCTTCTCTAAAATCAAAATTGGAAACTTCTATAGCTCAAAATGGCATCACCAATTCTCTAGAATGGGGAAATGAATATACTGCACATAGCATATCAAAATTATAAATAAATTTGTAGTTTACTTCAAGCTCTGATTCGGCCTCTAAGGGCTCCAAAATGACCAAATACTATAAGCGGGTCTATATTCTCCAATACACAGTCAGCTTCTTGTGTCTTTTCAAGTAGAAATTAGTCCCTTTTATAGCAATTCAACCTTTGTGGCTGAAGTGGTCAAGGAAATAACCTTTTGTTTCCTAGGTGCAAGGTTCAAAACTGCCTCCCACCTTTCTAGGTGCTTGGGAAGAGTGAAAAGGTCGGCCTTCCTCCTTTCTAGGTGGTTAGCATGAGATTTGAAAGTATTTCCCTCCTTTTTTGGTGCCTTTGACTTGTATTTGTCCCACATGCATTGGGTATGATAGTTTAAATGCTTAAAATATCCAAGTTGAGGACCTTTTCAAATGCCAAGACTTTAGGTGCCAACTTAGGCCATTGCTTTGACTTGGTCCATGCATGATTGGTGGGATGAAATGGCAACTTGTGCAAGTTGGCGCCTTGTTTGAAAATTTTAAATAACATGTGAATAAAAACACCAAACCAAATTTTTTTTGCACTAAATTATTTTTCCACATGTCAAATGGATATTGGTCCACTTGGCATGTTTTTAACAGTGCCACGTCACTTTTGACACCCCCTGTCGCAAGATTTCTTCAACTAGCTGTATCTTGAGCATTTAGACTCCATTTTTCGAACCGTGAAAAACATTGAAAAGCTCTCGACGAGATCTACACTTTGAAATTGGTTTTATCATGATTTTGAAACTTTTTTCATAATGAACTCTAGATCATTCACAGATGCATGAATAGAATGCTTAGTAAATTAAATGATGAAGATGTAATAATACAAACTCCATTTACACTTCACATTTCATAACATATCTTATTATCCACTGAAGCATATAAGAATGTTATCATGAATAATTAAATGATAAAATAATCAAATGAGAGTATATAAGTATATTAACATGGAAATATCTCACTAATAAAATGAAAGCATCTTAATAATTGAAACACAAAAGATCTAAATTTACTGAGCATGATATTCTCACCAAATGCAATAACTAAACATGATCATATTGTCAAGTTAAGCATGATGTTATGCATATAGTGTATTTCAATTCTAACTCATATGAATTGAAATAATCATAATATCTATATATTTTATTTGATTTTTCATATAAGAAAAATATATCTATTACAATATAATTGTATTAAATATTTTCAAGAATAAAATTAAATCATTTTACTAACAAATAAAATATAGATGAGACACTATCAATATAGTTAATATCTCTAAATAAGCAACAAAATAGTTTTATCAAAGCAAATGAAATGCCATGATTATACATGTATTTTGATGTAGAAAAATGCAAAGATTAAGTATGGATTCTATTTAGAAAATGCATAATAATATTCATTTTATTAAGGCTGGTAAGGATTGCTTTGGTTATGTTAGATCGATAAGTGTTTAATCAATTCTAAAATTTTCTTGTTGATGAAATGATTACCTTGATCACTCATTATGCTTAATGGGAATTCAAACTATGTGATTATATTTTCATATAGGAAATTTGTTGTATTATTTATAAAATCCCTTGTAGGCATTGTTTATGCCTATCTTTTCAAGTATTCAGTCTCAGTAATGATGAATCTAACATTGTTATTTATTGCTGTGGGTTTAATAAGGCATATGAAATCAATGGCCCATTTATCGAGTGGGGATAAAATGAATACTAACATAAGGGATTTTCATCTCTTGCATTTAGTTTACCCACTCTTTAGTATATGTCATAGTTTCTTATGTATTAATGTGCATTTTTGAAGATAATTGACCACCATAGGCCTACTAATAGTATTTTCTTGTCCAATTTCTCTTTATATTTGTGCCCTTATACAAATCCATCATGAAATATTCTTATTATATTATTCAACTCATGTGGTAATTCATATAGTTTATTTATTTTTTTAATTTTACTAAATTAAAAAAATTAAATATAATTTTTTGCATGTATTATTTCAAACTTTAGTATATAATATTTTTGGAAATAAGACACACCCAGATGAATGATTGGTTGGCCATAGAGGGGCAAGTAGCTCAATTGGTAGAGCACTCTAGAAACAAATATAAGGTTCTAGGTTTGAGTCCTAGCTTGTCCATATGAGCTATAGCTCAACACGTGGTATAAAATTTAGGCTAGGATCCCCAAACACCTACAATGTGTCTTAATGGGGGGGGTGTTGGTAATAATCCACACCTGAACCAATGATGAGCTGGCCATAAAGGGGCTAGTATTTTAATTGGTATAGCACTCTAACAACAAATTGAAGGTCCTAGGTTCAAATTCTAGGTGGTACATAGGAACTGTAGATAAACATAAAGATCAATGGAATACATAAAAGATATGCATTAAAATCATAGTAGGATAAGTTTCATGGATGTCTAGATTAGGGTAATAATCAAGGGATAAAGGCCAAAAAAATCCAAGCACTAAAATAATGGTCAATGCAATAGCATATGCATGCATGTATCTCAAAATAAAAGAATAAACTAGATCATAAATCAAGTAAACATCAATAATATATGTACGATAGATAAAATTTAAGCTTAATTGATGATGTGTTCAACATGATGCTCCCATGGGGTACCTACATAAAAAATATGATCTCCTATTGAATTATGTGTTAAATAACCAACTAGAACATGGAGTTTAATTTTATTTCTTGTATCATATTTGAAGAAATATTTTATGCTTTGTTTTCTTATTTTGAAGAAGTATCCTCTCATGAAATTGTAATAGTCTCACCTTCATGCTCAAATGTAAAATAATCATGATCTTCACCTAGTGTTGCCCTAATTAATCTTATTCATGATATTCCTAATTTTGTACTATATTGATCCAAAGTTGGATTGATGTTAAATATAATGAAACATTTTTGGAGCCCAAGTGTTACTGGGAATGTAATGAAATTACTTATATGTTTGTAATAATGGAAAAATATATTAAATAATTAAGATCAAAATAATCAAATCCATAATAATAATTATAAAAGAGTAGAATACTTGATGATAATGACCAAGCCACTTCAAGGGGTAAACCTCTACAAAAATGAAACAAGAGTAGTATTCACAATATGATAATAAAATATTAACCACTACCTCATATAGACACTCAACTTAGCCATGATTATTTTATAGGTTCACCATACTAAGAACATAGAGAAACGTAATAAGATAATATGAAAGGTATGTAAGCTATAGGTCAACCACACATATCCTTAGACACACTATAGGCTAAGGGTATAACATGCTCCTCCCATTAAAAATAATGCTTCCTTCAACACTTAATCAACTATAGATGTTAAAGGTTAGATTCATCCTCCAAAGTTGCATCTTCATGATTTAGACTCTTCCACTTGATCAAATACTCCTTAAGCTCTTTTTTTGTATCTTTTTTATGCACGTGTGAAGGATCTCATTAGGTTGAAAAATGAATATTCCTTATTCATCAAAATTAGGTAACTCATTTTGTGTATAAAATATCTATCCAATGAAATTATTCATGCAGGATACATGAAATACATGATGTATATGAGTGGAGTGGGGTAGCTCTATCTTGTATGCCACACTGCCAATTTTATATAAGGGCCATAATACTTAGGATAAAGTTTATTATCCTTTTTTTGTGTCTTCAAATACATCTACTTATATGGATTTAATCACATAAAAACCCAATCACTAATATCAAAATACCTCTCACTATTGTGTTAATCAACTTGTTGCTTCATTCTATTTTGTGTTATTATTAAATTCTCCCTTAAACCAACTAGTACCTCATGTTGATGTTGAATGTGTTCCTCAATTGCTTGAACCTTGGGTTTCACATTCGAATATGAAGTGATAGATGGGGGGTGATATCCAAAGAGTGACACAAAGGGAAACATTTTAGAGGAGGTATGGAACAAAGTGTTATACCATTCTTCTAGTGGCAACTAATGGACCCAATTTTCATATTTATCTAATGCAAAACAATGAAGATACCCTTATAGGAATTTATTTATAATCCATGTCTTCTCATCAAATTAAGGATGAAAAGATGAGATATAAGCCAATTAGGTACCCAAAATTACAAATAAATTAGTCCAAAATTTACTGGTGAAGATAGGATCAAATCACTTACAATGATTTTTGGAGTATCATGCAACTTTTGAATTTTATAAAGAAAATAAGTAGTTACTATACTAGCTAAAAATGGTTATGATAAGGAATGAAAATGATCATATTTTGTGAGCCCATACATAAATACCATGATGAAATTTTTACCTTTAGATATTGATAACCCTATAATGATTAAATCCATGGAAACCTTCTCCCACCACTAGCTAGGGATGGATAATGGTTGTAGAAGAGATATCATCTTAATTGTTTCCTCTTTGTTTTGTTGAAAAACCATGCATTTTTATACGAATTTATGTATATCCCCTTGAGTCCATCCAAAAATAAGTATTGGTTGATATGATGATATGTCTTCAAAAATATTGAATGCCCTACCTCTAATTGGAGATGTATGAAGCTCCTAAATGATATTTTGTGAGGGGACAAAATCCTTACATAGGTATAATCTATATTTATACCATAATGTGTTTAATTTCCACTCAAATTATTATAAATACCCAAACCATGATGAATATTCTAAATTAGGACTTGTGTATCCCTATATTCTCCCATTCTAATCATGATTCCTCTAAAAAAAACTACTTGGTAAATGGTCATTACACATAACAATGCCTTGATTGATTCATCCCTCATGGAAAGTATATCTACTACCATATTATATTTTCCTTTATTATATACTATTTCAAATTCATAACCTAAAATTTTAGTCACCCATTTTTTTTCTCTTATGATGATAATCATTGTTCTAAAAAATATTTTGGACTATCATGATCAGCCTTTACTCAAAAGTGTTTACTCATTAGATAAGGTCTTCATTATTACATGAAGAATAACCATCATATCTTTCTCATAGATTGAATTGAGTTTGTTTTTTCCATTGAGTTGATGAATATAAAATTAAATGGGTATTCTTTATTTTATGCATACTACTCTCATTTTATATCATGATGCATCACATTCAACAATAAATGTTTTGGAAAAAATAAATGTCATTGAAACTAGAGTGATGAACATAGCCTCTTTCAACTACTTAAATGCCTTAATATATAGTTCATTCCAATTAAAGGAATCTTTATTCAATAGGTATTTGAATCAAGATGTTATGATACTATAATTTTTCAAAAATCTATGATAACACCATGTTATCCCTAAAAATAAATGTAGGTTCTTGAGGTTCTTTAGCACTTACCACTCCATCATAACTTTGATCTTCATAGGGTTAAGTTTGAATCCTTCATGTGAAAAATATGACCCAAGTAATCAACTTCATTGATGAATTTTTTTTTGGAAGGTTTTGTATATAGCTAATGTCATCTTAGAACTAATAATACATGTTTCACATGATTTAAATATTCTTCCCAAGTCTTGATGTAGATTGGGATGTCATCAAAAAATAACAACACAAACTTATTTTAAAAGGCCTAAAAATAATATTCATCAAACTATGAAATATAAATGGTGAATTTTTGAGATTAAAAGAAATGAAAATAGACTCATAATGGCCTTTATGCATTTTGAAATTTGTTTTATGGATATCCCAATCTTTGATCCAAATTTTATGATACCCAAAACAAAGATCTAGTTTGGTAAAATAAATAGCATCATGTAATTCATCTAAAACTTATCAATGATTGGAATGGGGAACTTATCTTTGATAGTGTTCTTGTTGATTTATCTATATTTGGGACACATCCTCTACGTATCGTCCTTGTTCTACACTATGAACATTGGAGAAGAATATTCACTTTGGTTATGTCAAATAATACCTGCCTCTAGCATCTCATGTACCATTTTTTCAATTTCATTTTTTTGAGAATATGTATAATTTTATGGTATGATATTTGGTGGTATGCTACCTAGAATAAGTATTATGACATGATCATGTTCTCTACTAGTGGTAGGACTTTTATAATTGCACCAAAAAAATTTAGATGATCATCAAGAATCATTCGTAAATTGGGATGTGTAGACACATGTGTTGGCTAAAATTATAAGGATAAAAACCTTGCTACAAATCCTTCCATAGATTTTTTAGGAATCTTTGTCATCTTATGTGAAATAATAAATTAGGTAGAATTTACTTGTAATCCCCATAGTTCAAATATCCTACCTTCAAAATGAAAGTGCATGAAGAATTATTGGAAATTCATCTCTATGGTACCTAAATTCATGAGCTATTGTACTTCAAAAAAAATGTCAACCCCACCCATGGGAATAGAAAACATAGGAGAATTAAGAATGTAGCCCCCCATGGAAATATTAATACTATGGAATTTTATATAATAGTTTAATGTGCCACCAATTACAATAATGACTTGAAATTTTAGAGATAGATAAATAAAATCATTTAAATGAGTAGAAAACTTATTGTTATGTGTAATTCATAAGTCAATCAACATTGTTACCTTATGTGTTTTTAGGAATCCAACCACCTTAATTGTTTTAAGATTACTTACAATTGAAAGGACATGACAGGATATAGTAGGGTGAGAATATTTAGATTCATTCTCTAGTTATTTTATACATTTAAATACAACCTCATCATCGGATTTATCTTCATTGGAACCTTCAATTTAGAACAAATTATTTTCAACACATTTATGTCCTTTGATTAACTTGCTATCATAGCCAAAACATAACCATTTGGAATTATTTTCTTCAATTTGATGAGGGGTAAATCTTGTAGGTTGTGGAAATGATGGTGCTATGAAATTACATTCACAACCATGAGTGAAATCCTTTATTTTGACCAATAATTTTTCCTCTTCTTGGTGCATGAATAGTATGGCTTCAAAAATAGTTGATAGATTAAACATACAAACCTCAAGTTGGATTCTATCCTTGAGCCCCCAAAGAATAGTTCAATCAAATTGTTTTTAGTAATGTCATCTACATATAAGGATAGATTCTAGAATTTATGAATATAATCCTTAACAATACCTATTTGCTACAACTTTGCTAATTGACTAAAGTATGTTTTAGAGATGTTATAGTAGCTTATATGTAGTTCCTTAGTAAAAACTAATAATGTAGCAATAGTACCCACTATATACACATAATATTTTCAAACTTCTATCACTAACTGAAACTTTGTATCTTGCAGTAACATGTCGAATCTCAATTTCTCTAAGTGCATGCCTTAAGTGGTGCACCAAGAAAGGGGTGGGTAGACCATTTGTGCTTCATAAGATTATTTTCCATTTTTATAATTTATATATACACAATTGTATCCTAAAACCATTTACCCTAAGATTATTATTTTCTATTGTATCCATTCAAAATATTTGTCACATCTTTATCCTCTTTTCTTTTGCCTTGACCCCCTTTCACCAGTTGACTGTACTAGGTTGACTGGGTTGACACTATATAATTTTCATCCTCTTGTTATTATACAAGGTTGATAGGGTCAATACTATACTATTTATGGATATTTTTCACTTAGATTTTTGTTAGCCCTTCAGTTGACCTAGCTTAGGACCTAGTGATTTACCTCTCAAAAACATAAAGGGTTGATTAGGTCAGCCTTATATAGTCAACACATTCAAAAGGATTTAGGGTAAGATATATATATATATATATATATATATATATATAAGTTTATTTTCAACCACTTGAGAATATAAAAGTGAAGAATAATGAGTATAAATGAACATCTTTTTATTGACCATTCTACTTGAGAAATAAATCTTAGGGTTCCATACTTTCTTTGGAGATATGGATCTTGTATTATGAATAAGTCTTTTAGATGCATAGATAGGTTGTGTAGCGTAGAGTTGATTTATATTTGTTATCCTTACATACCAAAACAATATCTTATGAATCGCCTTGTCCAAGGAAGAGATTGAGGCTTGATGGTGTCATCTTCAAGGTAAGTATTCCTAACTTTATTTCTCCTTTGTAAGAGTAGATAGATAATGTAGTTGTGTTTCTCTTCCATGCATTAATATTTCATATACATTGACATGATTATATGTCTTCTATGCATGTTTAGTTTAGTTTTTTTAATTTCTAACCCCCAATTTATGACATAAGGTTTGGTGTGCACTAGATTAGATTTACTTTCTTATTTATTAGAATAGAGTGAACATTAAACCTAAGACTCTTTTAGGGTTGCTGCATGATTGTGTTAGATTATAAGATTTTGAACCATTCCTAAAATGGTTTATCTTAAAAATTAATCCCCTTATCAGGTCTAGTGGATCCCCATATTGGTCATGCCCCTACTTAAAATTTTTATTCCCAATTAGAAGTGTAGGTATGCTCTATCTTATCTGATCCATGATTGATTTATATAAATGATGCATTTTTGATTGCATAAATTTTTGTGAACCCAATGTGAAATAAACCTTGTAATATTTTTTCACCTTATTTCATTCTTTCATCATTATTTTTATCATATGTTTTCCATATTAAGCTGACTACATTGACCTAACTCTAACTTTTGTGCACAAGTTTCTAGGTATACGCTATTAGATCAACCCTATCAATCTAGTACATGTTTTTTGATTTTCAAAATTTCAAGTTCAACATACTAGGTCAACCCAATTGACCTTATATATTTCATGCACTCAACAACAAGTTTCTACAAAACTTGATTGACCTAGTCGATCTACTTAGCATAATTTGAAAGCATATATGAAGGTTCTTAAACAACAATTTTCATTTTATGTATCTCTGATCCACGAAGGATCATTTTTATCCATTGCTATCTTTCTTTATAGTCTTTCCTTTTAAATTTTGTAGTCTTCAAAACTACCCTTGTACAATCACCTGGATCAACCCTATCGACCTAGTTTTATGTTCTATGTGCTATCTGGATAACTAGGTTGACTCTGTCAACCCTATTCATTTTCAGACCTTGCTTCTATATTATAAGATCAGCCATATCAACCCTATTATATATTCTGTGTATAAACTATTGACTATATAAATAATATACCTTGTTTCAAAGTTAGAATTAACCTTATATCCTAGTAATTAATTCACAATTTCATTTCTTATTGATTGCACACTTAGAATAGATCACATAGTTTAATTAGGTGGTTTTAAATTAATAATTTATTTTCAATATTTTATATTTTATTCACACATGACCAAATCAAAAAATCAAAACAAACATTTTAACATTTGTCTACCCAAGGCCAACCTACTTGGATTTCATCACCAAAGAGGAAGTCGACTTGATTCTCTAGTCAAGTAAAAAACATGGTTAATGGTATATTATGGATAAGAACATGATACCCTTATCATTTCAATGTGTGAAGTGATGGGGTAGGCCCTAAAACTAATCTTCTATCATTAATACTATGAATCCCTTTCATCCCAAACTACCTAAAACTATACTTAGATTGATTTCTATTTGCTTACTTATATCCAACTTCCCATCACCTTTAAAATCATATTCTAATAATCTAATAAAAATTTAGGTTGACCAATTAGTTAGTTATTTACATTGCAAGTTGATTGCTTGTTCTTTGCTTAATTATATTTTGTATTAAAAAACTTGCATTAGCCATCGTTGGTATAAGGTTTTGTGTTGTGTGCCTTAATTGGATTAGCCAACATTAATCCAATTGATTTTTTGTTTCCCTTCTATTCTTCTCAAAAATAATTTCAAAAATTATCTTGTTTTAGTTCATAATCTATTTTAGACTTTCTAATTTTCCTATCTACTATACTAGGTCTACCCAATCAACCTTGTACACTTTTTCAACCTCTATTTGTTACAATGGGTCAACATAGTTGACCCTGTACTATTTTTAGGCCCTATTTTCTATGCTATGTTGACCTAATTAACCTTGTACTATTTTCTACCTTCCCTATTTTCCAAGTTTGTTCTTATTTTTCCTTCTAGCCTTCTAATATCCACTTCTTGGTATCATGAAGCCTCTTATCAAATTCTTTCTTGATAGTCTCAACCCATTCTGAATGTACATGGATTATTATTTCTTACCTCAATTTTCCACCATAGAAGACAAATCTTTATAGTGCAAGTCTTCATCACATGGTTCTAAATCTTCTTAATCTTGATCTACCCTATACCATATAGTAGACTTAGAGAATCCTATTAGACAAATCCCAAACCATGACAATCATATACCTTATACCATTTTTACACCTTCTAAACCTAGAATTCATGAATTCATCAACCCATCTACATCGAATGTTGAAACCTCACATTATGTTCCACCTCTTACTACCAATGTTCAAAATCCTCTTGTTACACCCATAACAAGAACACCTAACATTATCACTTCCTAAATTAATAGGGTTAAAACCACTCGAATTGATAATCTAGATGGTTCCCAATTATTAAAAAACCTTTTATGATCATACTATTTACACCCTCATAATAATGGTGGATTTACCAAGCTTCCTTATTTTTCTACCACACTTAAGATAACTAACACTAATGTTCATAATCCTCTACCTACAAAGAATCCTCCTCCCACCAACACTAACAATCCTCTTCCTAACAACACTAATACCTCACCTTCAAACCCACTTATTGATACAAATCAACTTATTACACAAGTCATACAACAAATGAATGTCATGCAAACAACTAACACCTCTCAAATGATGAACATGTAATAAAATTTATTAGACATGACTAATCAACCACCTCAAATCATCATGTCTCAACCAAATCAAAATTTTGTCCCTCATCCTCTTAGAGATGCCAATGGGAATATCATCCCTCAAAATCCAATGAATAACAAAATTCTTCAACATCTTAAAAATGAACCTTTATCCCCATTCATTTAATCCATAGATATTGGAAACATTTCTCTAACTATCACATATAATTAGACTAAGGACCCTACTATCTTAAGTGTTTTGGTACTCTATATAGGGATTGGGTCCAAACTAACACCTTTTCTACCACCAATATCTTAGCTGAAACATTTGTGGGTGATGCACTTGAATGGTACAACCAACTTCCTATACATTCCATCTCACAACTATAGGATTTATTTAATTCTCTAGTGAAGGAATTCCAACATGATGATCTTCATAAAAATTACTTTAGACATTTCATCAATGCCAAATAACTTCTTAATGAATCTTCTCATACTTTCATCAAACCATATAAGTATTTCACTCATAAAATAGACCATAACATGAATCATGATACTCTTTTAAAACTATTTGTTGCTACTCTTAAACCTCCACTTCAATACAAAGTTCAAATATTTTCACCTAAAACTTTAGAATAAGCCTTAGACTAAGCAAAAATGCAAGACTTTCTTATGACTCAATTTAAACCATCTCAAACAAATACTAAAGTACATTTCCAATCATATTTTTATAACATTGATTCATCCATGTTTCCCTAACCTCAAAATGAAGCATCCAATTGAACCAAGTTTAACCCAACCCACCCTCCCTTAAGTCTAGAACACCTTAAGAGGAAATTTACACCCTTTAAACCCATGAGATTTGATCCTTCCAAACCTCCTCCAAAATGGTACAATCCTGATGAGTTTTATTGGTGGCATGCAAATATAGGTCATTCTCATGAGTCTTGTCATTATATTCATTTATTTATTCTTTCTTCCTTGCGTGGTCCATATTTCAATCTTGATAATCTAGCAAAACAACGTTATAAAGACTTTTTTAAAGCTTATCAATTTAAATATCAAGAACCACAATCACATCAAAATCAAATACCTAATGATCAAAAATAATCATCCCATACCTATACCTCATCTATTAATTTTATTCAAACCACAATTGATACTTCTTCCTACACCAATAATGAAAGGATATCTAACATGAATAATTTTAAACATATCATTGCATCCATTAAACCTCAACCTCTTAGGTCATATGAACCAAAAGAGTACCTAGTTCAAATGCCTAATATAATGCATATCATACATGGTCCTCCTTTACCTCCTTTACCTCCTCATACCTCTCCTATACATCATATGTCAAATTAAACTTCCTTAAATAATAACAAACCAACACATTTGCATAAATCTGAATGCACCTACAAACCCAATGCAAACCATTTTAATAGTTCAATGTTACCTCACTCCAACTCACATGTAAGGGCATCTTATGATGCCCATCCACATGTACCTTCAAACTTTGGGGAATATTGTGATGCCCATTCATACATCCACTTACCCTTTGGGTTATATTATGATGCCCACTCTTATTCTATAATGCATAATACCAACCAAATTCAACTTTAAGAAACCTTTCGAGACTTATAGACTTGTATTTCACATGGTAATCTTTGATACAGACATTATAATAGATCTTACTTATTCTTTTTGTTTCATGTTTTTGTGCTCTTTAATTCTCTTATATTTTATTTTATAAGCATCATTATCTTCCTTTACATTCTTTGGTTTTATTTCACTTCATATTTGGCATTTGTTTTCATTTTTGTCCTTATATATCTCTTTTATTTTTGTCTTTTTATGTCATTTTTTTTGCCTTAGTAGATTTATGATTATTCTTTTCCTTTATTTAACATTCACCCCCATGGGTTTCTCTTTGTCAGTTTTTAGTATAAGACCATGGATAGGACCTGACCCTCCTAAAAAAATTACCTTTGCTTCTTTTCTAATTTTATTATTTCACATTTTGATTTTTCGCACCCTCATAGGTTTTTGTTTTATGAGTTACAATATAAGAACATGGATAGGACCCATCTCTCATAAAATTACTATTTTATCATTCCTTTTATAAGAAAAAGATCACTGATTCTTGTACTCAACTTTATATTTTACTTCTTTTGGTAGATGGAATTTGCACAAATAATCTATGTTAGCATGTTTTCATCCATTTCCCTCATTTTAATGATAAGGAATCACATTTTAATTTCATTTTATCCCTTTTTCACCTTTTTCACTTTTTTTTTAATGATTTTAAGTAATTAAAAATTTTTCATGTGTCATTCCTCTTGATTTCCCCTTTCTTTCACTCCACATTTGATAAAACAAGGTTAAAGTCAAGATAAAACATTTATTTCACCTAGATTTATGAGGCTCTTAGACTCCATACTCTTTTAAGTTATCTCTCTTAGTAACCAAGTCCCAATTATTAAAATTAAATTCATATTTAGCACCCATGTTTGATTTTCCAAATACATAAGGAGGGGGAATAGAAAAATCCATAAAGAAAGTTAAAATCTAAATCATTTAAAACAAAAGGTAGTGATATATAAAAGGCAACATACAAATATAAAAAGTCAAATCACACTAAAAGATATCATTACAATCACATTTCCTATCTCTAATTGAAGATCAAACTCCACATTTGGCCTCACATAGATTTGAGGTCCTTCGGGGTGTGATAGGCTAGTAGATTGGAATAAGACAATTCAATAAAATATATGGTGCTACCTACTTTCTCATGCAAGTACCCAATCTTCATAGTAGACCAACAGCTCTGTAAGGGGTCCTAAAGAATAAGGAACATGTTGAGGGAATGTAGGTCTATTTTACTTTTCATGCATATAGCCTTCATGGGATGATCTATATACTTAATTTGTTGACCTAATACTTGTGTATTTAAGAGAAGTTATTTAGAGTCCTTAAGGTCAAAATTACTCTTATTTTGACAAACCTAGTTTGAGTGTCTTGACCTTGATAAAGAGTTCCTATACCTTAGTTTTTCCTTCATTTCTCCCATCTACCCATTTCATTTCCCCCCTTGATAGACAAATTGTGATTCTAAATCTATTTTCCCTCTTCTATTATTCCTTATTCTTCACCTTTAAAAAATATGTTAACATTAATTTGTTTTAGTTTTATCTATCCTTAGAGCCAAACAACATGTTTAAAAAACTATGGATTACACTCTTACACCATTTATTTACTACACCACCTCATTGTCATACTATTCATGTCATGAGGTGGTTGTGTTTTCTTACATCATATCTTAGAACAAGAACTAAGTTTGAGTTTTCATCCTTTAAAGATTTTTTATTTTTATTCCTCCATCATGTTCTTATTTGATTTTTTTGGACTTAACTTATCTTACATATGACATTTTCCATAATTACATGTTTCTCTTTATGTATGCCTTCTTACTAACTATCTCACATCTTCAATTACATTTCATTTTCAGTCTTTAATGTTTTTATCTTTTTCCTATCTTACATGAGCTTACTTTTCCCTTTCTTACATATCTTTATTCAATTTTTTTTGCATAGATATTTAAGTTTTCATTCATGTTTTACATGCTTCCTAACATGATTTAGTATTCTCTACTTTCCTTTTTGCCATTTATGTTTTACATGCTTACCAACATGATTTAGTATGTTCTACATTCCTTTTTTTCCATTTACATTTTCCATGATTTATTGTGTTTTACAATCATTTGTCATTCATTTAGAATCATTTATCATTAATTTTCCATCATTTGTCATTCATTTTCCATCCTTTTCATCATTCATTTTCCTTCAATATGCTATCCTTGCCTTAACAATCCTAATTTTCCAAACTTTTCCTAATACCCTCATATTTTTGCCTTAACTCATTTTACACTACCATATGCCTATCTTCCAAAACTTTCTATTTTTGGCTATTTTTTTGTACTAACTTCTATAGGTTCGCCTAGTGTTTTTCACACTGGAAACTTTCAAATATCTTGTAGTATAATTCTTTATCTACAGTACTAAGGTAAGTAAACATATGTATTTTTCAATTCTAACCTTTCATTTATCCTATTTACTACTTATTGAACTTTACTTAGCATCAACATTGTGTGTTATCATGTTCCATTTCCCAAATCACCATCCCATATTGAAATGATGTGATACATGATGAGCTTCAAGTGGGGCATATATATACACATAATATTTTCAAACTTTTATCACTTATTGACACTTTTTATCTTACAGGACCCTGTTGAGTCTCAATCTCTCTAAGTGCATGCCTTAAGGGGTACATTGAGAAAGGGGTGAGCAAATGATGATTCGTAATATTTTTATCCCTTTTACACTTCCCATCTACACACTTATCTCCTAAAACCATTTACCCTAAGATTATTATTCTTTGTTTTACCCATTTCAAACATTTGTGACATCTTTATCATCCTTTCACTTGCATTGAACCCCTTTAACTTCTTGACTGTACTAGGTCCACTGGGTCAACCTTATACTATTTAGGTATATTTTTAACTTGAAGTTTTTTTAACCTTTCAACTAACCTATCTCAGGACCTAGTGATTTACCTCCTGAAAAATATATAGGGTCAACTGGGTTGACCTTGTATAACTGATATATTCAAAAGGATTTAGGTCAAGATTTTCCTATATATATATATATATATATATATATATATATATATATATATAATTTCATTTCTAAACATTTTATAATAGATAAGTGAATAAGAATAAGTATGAATGAACATCTACTTATTGACCATTCTACTTGAGAAATAAAGTTTAGGGTTCCATAATTTATTTGGAGGTATGGATCTTGTCTTGTGGAGAAGTCTTTTGGATGCATAGATAGGTTGTGTATCCTAGAGATGATTTGTATTTATTATCCTTACATACTAAAATAATCTCTTGTGAAGCACCTTGGCCAAGGGAGAGATTGAGGATCAGTGGGTTCATGTTCAAGGTATATATTCCTAACTTTATTTTTCCTTTGTAAGAGTAGATAGATAATGCAATTGTGCTTCTCTCCCATGCATTAGGATTTCATATACATTGATGTGAGTATATGTATTATATGCATATTTAGTTTAGTTTGTTTTGTTTCTAACCTCCAATTTGTTAGATAGTAGGCTTTGGAACCATTCTTATAATGGTGTATTGTGACAAGTGACCCCATAATAAGGTCTATCAGATCCTCATATTGGTCATTCCCCCTCTTAACAAATGTATTCCCAATCTAAAGTGTAGGTATTCTCTATATTTTCCAATCTAGGATTGATTTATAGACATAATGCATTTCTGATTGCATACACCCCCCTTTTGGGCACACAACCACCTATATCAAATGAACCACTTATCTTAAAGATAAATAGATGTCATGATCAATTTTTACACACATGGGGTCTGATGTAGATCAAATAAATTTTCCATTTGATTGATCTAAGTGAGTGGATCACTACCATCAAACTTGCACACTTCCATTTTTGGCAACATGTGTATGAACTGATATTGGAGTTATGATTATTTTGAGTGGATGAAGTTTATTGTATCAATGGAGGATTATTGTTTAGAAGATGAGACAAAATATAGGTCAAATAAGCACTTATCATTGACAACCAATACATCATATAATTAATTTACCATTTCACTACATCAAAGTCATCCTTCCTCAGCATATTTTTTATATCTAATTAAATTTGTTGAGTGATGTTATAAATTGATGAATCTAAAATTATAGACTTCATTTTATATTTTTGAGGATTTTTTAGGGTGTATTAACCTTTCCCATGTTTATGTGTATTCAAACCAACCATTCACAAAACCTAAGATGGAGGGTTTTGGGCCTTAAAAAATGTACTAGATAATTATACCATTGAAATCATCTTTTTGAAATGAATGAAATGACTACTAATTTACACAAGGGTATGTAAAACATTATAGACTTAAAAAAATACTATAGTGGCATAAAAATTAAATTCTTCACAAATTGTAAGATATAATTTTTAATCCTTCATCTCTTTAGACAACTACAATATCAGATATAAAAATTAATGTTGAAGAAACTATCCTAAATTGATGCTCTTATATCACTTGTAATGAAATTACCTAGATGTTTACAAAAATTGAATAATATATTAAATAATTAAGAGTAGAATAATCAGATCAACAATAACAATTAGCAAAAGATCATAATACTTGATAATAATGGACTAGTTATTTCAAGGAATCAACCTCCATAATAATGCAATAAGAGAAGATTTCACAATATGATAATAAAATACTAAGCACTATCTTATATATATACTCTACTTATCCATGGTTATTCCATAGGCTAACCATAATAAGAACATAGATAAATGTAATAAGAAATATTAAAGGTATGTAAGCCACAATTCAACCACACATATACCTAGACACACTGTATGTTAAGGACATAATAGGGAACTCAATAGATATAATAGTGTTGAGGCCCAATAATATTACTCAAGTCTTGACTATCATACCATAGATATTTTAGATGTGTCATGCTGCATATATTGACTTCATGAAAATTTGTAATCTTGACATTAATGAATTTATTGACATCAATGTGAGGACTAGGAATCAAAGGATCTAGATATGATGAATATTTTTAGTTATCTCCTTTGAAATCACTCGTGTCATTATTCTTTTTAAGGATAGTTTTTTTTCAAAGTTCATTTGTGAGAAACTCCTTTTAAATGATATTTTATTATTTTTTCAACTTTTCTTTTAGTGATTGCTATTTTAGAACTTTTCCTTTTCATTTTTTTGTCTTTGTAACCTTTGTTTATCTAATTTTTCAATTTATATCCATTCTTGTTCTAATTATTCTTTTGTTAACTTTTTTTATTTTATTTTTTCTGTTTGTAAGCTTTCTTGTTCTAATTTTGCCTTTTGTATATTGTTCTAATTTTTCCTTTTATAACCTTTCTTATTTTATTTTTTCCTTTTGTAATTTTTCTTGTTATAATTTTATGTTTTGTAACATTTATTGTTATAATTTTTCCTTTTGTTACATTTATTATTTTGATTTTACCTCTTATAAACTTTTTTTTATGATTTTTCCTTTTATAACCTTTCATGTTCTAATTTTTCCTTTTAAAATATTTATTTTTGAACTTGTTCATTGGGAGATGCAATCATAGTGTGAGCAGGTTACTTGATTGTAGAAGTTTTTCTTGGAATAGGTGGTGGTTTGATGTATTTATCTAATATAAGATCACTGAGATTAATGACTTTGTATTTTGTACTTTAAAGCCTAAAAATTGTTTGTATTATATCTATTTATTATATGATAGGTATAATAGCATTTTTCATCTCCTTAGAGGATACATAGGAACTAATGAGGAAGCATTTCCCTTATAATCTCACTTGAAATCTTATCATCTTTATGTGCAATTTTTGAATCACTAGTTTTAAAGATATCTTACTTTGCCTTCCAATCTCAGGTTAATGTCTTTTAAGGCAAATGCTTTTTTGGGATAAAGATGTAGATATATGTTTGAGGATTTCATGATTTAGATTGTTTGCATATGTGATATTATTTTAAAGTGATGCAATATTTAAACTAGAATATTGATTTTTTTTTTCAACTCTTCTATGGACATTCTCATAGTAACTATTTGATCTTAAAGGGATTCACAATCACAAATCCTAGGTAATTATAATTAAATATGCATAAAAATACCATCAAGAGGGTTTTGGGGACGTGGATGGGGACGAGGATGGAAATTTCGATGACCTCTATTTTTTACTAGGAAGGATCACCTTAACTCTTGGGATATTGAAAATGTGTACCTCCTTAGAGGAAAATTAGCTATCACTTGTTAGAGGTACAAACCATTATGAGGGGGGGGGTGAATTAGTGGTGGAAAATAATCTAATTCAATCTCCAAACCCTTCAAACACTTTATAATTCAATACAACCATTCATGAAGCATTTAAGATGTTTATAATAATGAACAAATAGATAATGCAAGATTACACACACAACACAAGATATATGTGGGAAACCCTCTTAGGGAATAAAACCCACTCTCAATATTGTAAACACATGGACTACTTGTCCTATAATAACTATACAAACATGCGACTTTAGTGAAACACCTAGTCCATAAGGAGCACCTGCCACTAGGATGGTCAAGTCCTTTTGACCAAAATTTAGTGAAACACCTATTCCATAATGAGGACCTACCCTTATGATAGTCAAGCCATTTTTAATATACATTAGTGAAACACCTATTCCATAAGGACCACTTGCCCCTAGAATGGTCAAGTCTTTTTGACCTATATGTTGAGCACCCTCTCAACACCTATGATCTGAACATCTCTAAATTTTAATTGATATCTTCAATACCTGATGATGGACCTATGATTTTATAACCCACAAAAAACACCCTCTCTATCTCATACAATCCACTCACATAGGAAAACTATAATCTCTCTTCCTCTTCACTCAAACTACCCTCATATACACACTCAGACCTGTAAATCCTTCTTCTATTCGCTTCTCTCCCTATATTAAAACCTACAAAAGCACTATCTTTGATACAAAAAATATAACCTATAGGTCATACACATAGACATCAACTTAATATGATATATAACCCATCCATTGGGCACACACCCTTTCTTATTTCCTTCGCTCTTCAACTCTCACACACACTTCTTCCAAGTCTAAAAATCACCACCTTTGATTTCACCTTTTATAGAGCCATCATGATTATTATATTCTATGTCAGCCATAATAATTTTCTTAACCCTTAAGATATATAACATAATTCAATACCACCCACACAAATCAGCCATAGCAACTATGGGTCACACTTAAGCAGCTATGCCTTTTAATTAGGCTTCATTAGCCCTTATAGGTCTCAAAGAGACCCATCCATCTCTTTGACACTTATTTGAGAAAATTAAGAATAAAATAACAAAAAAACATACATATAACCATGCCATATATCCTATAGGTTCTCCTTAAGTGACAACATCCATCACATCACCCTTCTACTATAACATAGTTATCCCAAACATCATTTTGTACATATGATCACCAAGAATGAACACACAGTCAAATTATAATCCTTTGATCATACAAAATATAGAATGGTCAAACCTCCATAATATATATGGATAGTCCTAATTAAGTATACAACATGATCCAATGCTTAATTCATCTTAAAACATTGAAATACCATCAAGAACAACTCAATTACCCTTCTATGGTTACTTACAGAGCATGAACACATACACAGTCAACTTTGGAGCTCCATTTATTTGAATTTAAAAATAATTTGACCTTATAAATAGGTTATATAGATTTTCCATGTATTCCTATATAAGTTTTCCTTTTACACCATGATCAAAATTTGCATATATTAGAAGTTATAGCATAAAAATTATAGACTGGTCTTCCCTTTCAAGTTTAAATATTTGAATTCCAACGGTCATTGAGTAACTATTAAACTTCAAACATATTGTCAACATATTATTCCCTCTCATATATTGAATAAATATGCATCATTTATATCCCTTAAAATTATCTTAGTATTTACCTTTGATTATTGTTAAACATCCATCACTTGTCATCATCTTGTTGCTTCCTGACAATTTGGAACAAACATGCTTTGTCGATCTCTTCAAATTAGCTAGGCCTTTACCTTGCAATAATCAAATTATATCTTGATCATAATTCCCATGATTATGATACTTGACACCCTCACATGCCTTATGAGCACATTGTTTTCAGTTCATGTCCTTATGCCACTTGGCAATCTCGTATGCTTTGTTGACTCTTTGAATTGTCCCACAACATTGATCTTAATAAATATGAACCACCACTCACCATTAATCTTTTATTAGATTAATGAGCTTGTGACACTTGTCACAAATGTATGAAAACTTTCAAATTTTGACTTCATATGTATCATTGATCTTGATATGTATGATTAAGCACTCACCATTGGATCTTCTAGACCAATGACCTCATACTTCAACGTCATTAAAATTGATGGTCTCTGGCCCATCATAGTCTGCTAGAGTAACTTTGAAGCTTAATAACTTGAGATAGAAAACACTTCAAGAGTCTAAACATTCAAGGTACCTTCTTGTCACTATAGACAACATATCCATGAATTTTTTTGACCTCAATTAGATTTTTGAGTACCTATATTAAATGTACAAACTTTCTAGTTCATGCATATCTACATGACATGTAGTGATGGTCTGGCTATGTATAAAAACTTAGTGAACTTTTGTTCAAGAGGTTAAATTTAAACCCATGTATCTTTAGCTACTCTCAACCTCATGGCCAAAAATTGAACCATATGATCTCCTCACATAGGGTAATCCATACATATATCAATCTTATCTCAAAAACCTTCACGTGTGTGAAATTTAATGTCATCAATATGCTTACTCAAATTTTTCTATCACAGAACCAACTATGCCAAGATGAACATAATGAAAAACTATATGAATACCATGCACTTTCATAAGCTCTCATATCATAATTGACATTTGATAGGACGCATCACACATGCTCAATACTTCAAATCCATCCCTAATCATGCAAAAACTTGAAGACAAACCAAGCCTACTTCAATCATTCTAGGATAGGCACACTACACACTTTGTCATTGAAACTTAGACTATAAAAACACTTCATGCACTCACCTATATAACTCTATGATAGCAATGATAACTCTAAAATAATATCCACCTTTATCATTGATGTCAACAACCATCATAAAGCTCACCTTCATTCTCCCTCTTCAATCACTCTCACAATAAGAACCTTTTCCCCCTTTGACACAACAACAAATAGGGAAAAAACTAATCTTGAGGACCTAAAAAGACCACCAAAAGGATAGGACCACCTTAGAAATATGATACAAACTTTGCCTTACCTTGAGCCTACCTCTTCTTTATCTTGATAACTTCCTTTTGTTACATGCCAACACTCTCTTCAACTAAGCACTGCAACCAATGAATAAAAACACACAAAATCATTAAAATATAATATAAATCACCAAGTAATGATCTAAGAGGGTCTCTCTCTAATATCTATATGCCATTACACTTCTTGAGCATCTTTAGATCTATATACACCATGAATAACCACCACACAAGTGTAATAGCCTTCTCTCTCAAGCCACCTCAATGACCACCAATAAAACTTCATTACACTCACTAAAAAAGAAACATTCTCTAAACCAACCTAATAAATCACCTTGAAACACTCATTCCTTGATCTTTTGGATAAACTAAGCAAAAATATCAAATCTTCACACTAGGCATGTCTAGACTCCTTGTAGCCCTACCCAAAACTTGTAGATCCCATAAATTTTAGTAGACATAATTTCAAGATCTAAAACTTCATATATGGAGCACTCTCATATTCTTTATTAAGCACACCAATTTGAATCACCTATCTCCTCTACAACATAATTACTTCACAAATCTACTAGTCAATTAGGCCTTCATTTTGACAAAAACTTGATTAATTTGAATAACACAAACCTTATAATCTATGTGAAGCTTGATTTGACAACCCATTTGGCCCATTCAATCTATTAAGAATCCTTAGACCTCAAATCATAAGGAAAACAATTTTTATAACATAGCTCAAAACTCTAGAATCTCAAAATAAAAAGGTCAACAAACCTCTTTCTGGTCAATGCCCACCTCTAAAACTTATATCACACATGGAGACAACCATCACACACTTCTAGACCAAGATTTGAGACTTCACACCTTTGGTAACCTTGAATTATTATACTATGGATTTTATCTATAATAAAAAAGATAAATTAAGGAACACACAAAAGACTCCAAAAGGCACAAATATGATCATTAAGACATAAAACCACCTAGGACACATCGGAAAGAAGTGCATAGACATTTTTGAGCACAAAAATCTTATTAACATTCCATCAATCTCATTATGCCACCTCAAAACACCTATTTTGATCTTGCAAACATTGCATACACAAAAAAAACCCATTATGACATCACTCTGACCTCATCAAAGTATTTCTTCCATCTTGACACACCAACTCTAATTGCAAACACTCATCTCTTTCCTTCTAAGATATTTTGAAGAACACCATAGCAATACTTTCTTCTATATTGAAAGGAGTCTCTTAATAATATAGATAGAGACCTCCTCCATGCAAAAATTCTCTAAAATAAAGTGAAGCTAGGAGTGGTCCACATCTCCTCAATAACTAGTGGAATCCTTTTATATCTATAATACTTCTTGTTTTGAACTTTGACAACTTGTTCCTTTTCTACATCACTCACTCTCTCTTCTATGATAGGATATATAACATTTTAAATAGATATGGAATATTGGCATACCTTTATCACTGGAGTATTTTCTTTGCATTAAATAACATCACCTTTAGACCTTGACAACACAAAAACCAAGATTGAAACTTTCTCACACATAGTAAGTTTCCTATTAGCATCCAAACACACCTGAAAACTAAACTCAATCAGAACCTTGGTCTTTTCCTTGAGCTTGGTCTCTTCATTCACAACATGAATAGACAAGAGAGATCTTGGCACTCTCTAACTTTTATAGCATTCTCCACCATCGTAAACAAATTACTTGGAACTACAAACTCATCATGACTCAAACTTAACACCTTTGGCTTCCATGAGTTAAATTTCCTTCTTCTTTACACTCTAAGATCTTGATTAAACCTATTCTATCTTATAGACCTTTACTTTCAAAATATAGCAATGTGATCTCTCTATTGATAGTTGAAGCACACTATACCTTTTGCAAGAAGCTTATCCTACCATTCCTAATTAGAAAAAAATATTGAAATATGTTTATTTTTTTTGACAATTGAAACAAACTACTTTTTTTTTAAGATGACACATATTTTGATTGATGACACCCATCATAGTTCCATGCAAACTCATTTCTAACAGGTTTCTTGTATTCTCTATCTCTATTCCCAAACTAATTACATGTGTAATAGTAACCATTGAAAATTGCATACCTCATGGAATTTGGTTATCTGATATGATTTGTCTTCATTCTATCATCATATTTATTCCTTAACTAATTGTTGACCTTCAAGTTATTATTTACATTAGTCTTTATTCCTTAACTAATTGTTGACCTTCAAGTTATTATTTACATTAGTCTTCATCTTGTCTTGAGTTGAATTTTTTGGTTCTTATTTGCATCCAAGACTAGTTTTATCACTTACATGCTTTTGATCACTCAAAATATTATCTAGATCACTTGAGCTATTTTCAAATCTCATAAATGACTTCATTTTACTAGATGTCTTCTATAACTTATCTTTTAATGAATTATTTTCAACTACATACCTTAAACATTCATCTTCTTTAGCTTTAAGATTGCAGATAGGATTTCCAATTGACAACTAAGATGCTTGACTATATCTTCATGCTCCTTGGGGTATTCATTCATTGTTGCCTTAAACACACTAAATTTATCTTCATAGTCCTTGATTCAAAACTTCATCTTCTTTTTAATCTTCAATTCTTTATGAACATTCATCAATTCAGTCTCATAGTTCACCTCATCTTTATCATCATCTAAATCACTCCAAGTAGACTCCTTTTGATATGAAAAACTTCTTTCCTCAACCATGAAGAGGGATTTATCTTCACAATACCATCATCTTCATGATCATACTTTGAGTCACTATATTCACTCTCATCTAATGAGCTAAAATCTTTATTGGTGTAGAGACTCTTCTTGTTCTTGAAGGACTTTTTGTTGTTGTTGTCATAATTTTTGAATCCTTTCTTCCTTTTATTAGACTTGTATGTCTTCTTGTCTTCATTTTGGACATCACCTTGCTCTTCATCATCATTATTATTATGATTATGAGGTCACTTATTATAAAAATGTCCTACCTCTCCACAATTGAAGCATTTAAAGGGTAGTTTACCCTTATACTTACCTGACCCTATTTTAAATTTTCTTGTAAACAAAACAATTAATTCATCTTATATTATATATGTCATCCTCCTTGAGTTTATTAACTTAGAACTTATTCTTTGGCTTCAGTTCTATCTTGAATGTTGATTTCTTCTTTGATGGTATATCATCATTTAATCTCATCTCATAGGAAGGCAAGATGCCATGAAATTCATCCATCTTAAATTGAGTAAGATCATGAATTTATTCTATACCAGATAATTTTTAATCAAAATTGAGAGAGAGACCTTAATACATTTTGAACTACAGTAGCTTCTTCAATATTCTCTCTGAGACCTGTGATGATGTTTACAATCTCATCAACTCTCTATAGAAAGGATGCCACATAATCTTCTTCCTTCATCTTAAGACTCTCAAATTGTTTTCGGTGAGTTTTTAACTTTACCAACTTAACCTTTGAATCTCCTTCATAAATAGTATTCAATTTATCTCATATTTCCTTGGTATATATGCAATAGATTACATTGGTGTATTTAATCTCTAAAAGATCACAATTGATAGCATTTATTACCTTAGAATTGTTCTCAAATAACTTCTTATTTGTAGCACTAGATGGAGGAATAGTAGGTGCAGAATAACCATCCACAACAAATTACAAAGTATCAAAACCTAGGGACATGATTTAGGTCCTCATCCTCACACTATAAAAAGCATAATTGGATCCATTGAACATTGATTCTCATTTAGTGGGAAAAGCTCCTTACATTTGATGGTTACCCATATTATAACTTGGATCACCTTCAAGCTATCAATCCTTTACCAACAAATTTATTATGATACAAATTTTTAGAGGTACACAACACTAAGAGGAAGGTAAATTATTGGTGGAAAACAATATAATTCAATTTCCAAATAGTTAAACATTCAATACAACCATTCATAAAGTATTCAAGATGTTTATAAAAATAAACAAATAGATAATGCAAGATTACACACACAACATAAGATATATGTGATAAGCTCTCTTGGAGAATAAAACCCAATCTTAAGCCTAAAAACACATGGAATACTTATCCTATAGTAAGTATGCAAACATGAGACTTTAGTAAAACACCTATTCCATAAGGAACACCTATCCCTAAGATGGTCAAGTATTTCTGACCAAAATTTAGTGAAACACCTATTCCATAATGAGAACCTGCACCTAGGATGGTCAAGTCTTTCTAACCAGACTTTAGTGAAACACCTATTTTACAAGGAGCACCTACCCCTAGGATGGTTGAGTCCTTCTGACCTAAAAGTTGAGTACCTACCAAAATTTATGATATGAACATCTCCACCTTTGAAATGATGTCTTCAACACTTGATGATGGAAATATTATTTTCTAACCCCTAAAAAACACCATCTCTATCTCATACAAGACTCTCACATAGGCATGCCATAATATTTCTTCTTCTTCACTCAAACTATCCTCATATACACACTCAGACCTACAAATTCTTCTTCTATCCTTTCTATCCCTAATATTCAAACCTATAAGAGTACTATATTTGAAATCAAAAATATAACCTATAGGTAATACACATATTGATCAACCTACTGTTATCTACAACTTATCCACTAGGCACACACCCTTTCTTCTTTCCTTTGCTCTTCAACTCTCACACACTAGAAATCACCACCTTTGATTCCACATTTTATAGATCTATCATGATTATTATCTTCTAGGTCATTCATAATACTTGTATTATACCTTAAGCCATACAACATAACTCAATACCATCCACACAAGTTGACCATAACAACTATGGGTCACACTTAAGCAACTTTACCTTTTAATTAGGCCTCATTAGCCCTTATAGGTCTCATGGAGACCCATCCATATATTTGACACTTATTTGAGAAAATTAATAATAGTTTGACACTTTCAAATATGTATAACCATGACACATAACCTATAGGTCCTCCTTAAGTGACAACATCCATCACAACACCCTTCTGCTAAAGTACAATTAGCCCAAACATCATTCTTTACATATGATCACCAAGAATGAACACACAGTCAACTTATATGCCTTTGATCATATATAATATTAATTGGCAAAACCTCCATAATACACATAAATTGTAGTCATGAATTTTAAAATATGTTACAATACTTATTTCAGCTTAAAACATTGAAATACCATCAAGAATAACTTAATTACCCTTCTCAAGTTACTTGCAGAGAATGAACACATACATATTCAAATTTGGATATCTATATCTTTAATTATATAAATAATTTTACCTTATAACTAATTTCTTTGGATGAATCATGAATTTCTCTACTAATTTTCCTTTTACACCATGATAAAATTTTGCATATATCAAAAGTTATAGCACAACAATTATATACTAGTTTTCCCTCACAAATTTAAATGTTTTAATTCCAATGGTCATTGAGAAACTGTTAAACTTTGAACATGTTGTCAACATCTCGTGCCATCTCATAGACTGAATAAATATTCATCATTGATCTCCCTCAAAATTAGACTAGTCTTTACCTTTGATTATTGTTAAACATTGATCACTTCTCATCATCTCGCTTCTTCCTAACAATTTAGAACAAACATGCTCTATTAATCTTTTCAGATCAGTGATGCCTTTATATTATAATTCTCACCATTAGATATTGATCACAACTCCCATGATTACAATACTTGGTACACTTTTATTCCTTTTAAATACTTTATTGTTAGTTCATGCACTTGTGCCACTTGGTAGTCCCACATGTTTTATTGACTCTTTGACTTGTCCCACACCATTTATCTTCATAAGTAAGAGCCACTACTCACCATTGATCTTCTATCAGATTAGCGAGCTTGTGACACTTGTCACCAGTGTATGAAACCTTTGACATGTTGAATTAATATGCACCATTAATCTAAATATATATGATTAATCACTCACTTTTATATCTTCTAAACCAATGACCTCAAAATTTAACATGATTAAACTTGATGGTCTCTAGCCCATCACAATCTGCTAGATCAACATTGAAGCTTTATAACTTAAGATAGAAAACACTTCAAGAGTCTAAATATTTAAGTTACATTCTTATCACTATATATAACATATCCATGAAAACCTTTGACATCAATTTTATTTTTGAGTACCTATATTAAATGCACAAACATACTGGTTTATTCATATCTGCATGACGTGCAGTGACGGTTTGGCTAAGTATAGAAACTTAGTGAACTTCTGTCTGAGAGGCCAACTTTGCACCCACATATATTTAGCTATGCTCAACCTCATGACCTTAAATTTTAACCATATTATATTCTCACATAGGGGAATCCATCCATATTTCAATACACTCCGAAAACATTCAAACATGTGGAATATAACATCATCAATATGACTACTCAAAATTTTCTCACAGAAAAAACTATGCTAAGATTAACATGATGAAGAACTTGATTAATACCATAAACTTCCACAAGCTCTCTAATCATACATGACCTATGATAGGACCCCTCACACATGCTCAATAATTCAGACCCATCCCTAATCATGCCAAAACTTGAAGATCAACCAAGCCTACTTCAAACATACTAGGATAAGCACACCACACACTTTGTCATTGACATTAGACTATCAAGACACTTCATCCAATCACTTGGACACCTCCATGAAATCATTAAAAACTCTCAAACATCACTATCTTAAATAAAAATGGAAGGAAAAATAGAAGAATTCATAGTAAGAGATTGGTTAGGATTTTATGATCATTTCTCCATTTTGAATATACCAAACCTTGATAGAGTAAGTAATACAAACACAAAGCCCACTCATAATAGGAAATCCAACATAGAATCAGTGATTTTGAAAAAGGTCAAATAAATAATCAACCATTCCAAAAATAAAATGAATAACTATTTAAAACATAAAAAAGTTATGATATAAAATAGTATATAGGCAAAACTTGGAAATTATTTTGGAAATAGGTTCACCCTTCATCCTCCAGGCCAAATTTACTAGAACTAATACATTAAAAATTATGGAAAATAACTATAATATTTTGGAGATAAATAAGTTTTTTACCTACTCCATATAAATATAAAAAATGCATAGCATTTCAAAAATAGAGTTATTTTGATCTAAATCAACCAATCAAGGAATAACCCTAATGAAGTAAGCCTTAATAGGTGAATATGCCTAAAAACCTAAGGTAAAAGGATGAAATCATTAGATTTTCATCTATGAATATGGAAAAAATAGGAATCAATTATAAAAATAAAACCTAAGGCTGAAATTTGAAAACCTTAGAGAGGCATAAAATCCTAAGGGAGACCTAGGGTTTGACATGGTTCGATCAGTGTACACATTCACCAATATGTTTTAACCTAATTTCATTTTTGCAATCCCTAATAGGATAAAAATTACTTGAATAACTTAGATAGATACATATGTATTTCAATCATACATCCAAATGTAAATAATTAAAATTTATTGCAATAATTTAATAAGTAATATATGCTAAATATAGTAATTATAATAAAGAGATGAGTAATTATCTTTTCTAGTTGACTTTATTCTAGAAGTGGAAATCAAACTAAAGCATTCATCTAATTATTATAGTTTATAAAATATATTTATATACATGTAGGGTTGGTTATATCAATCTGGGTCAATATCACCTATCAATACTAAGCTTTGATACAATGAGGGACTGTGATCATCTAGTCACCTTCACCTATCATTTTAAGATATATATGTGTGATCTAAAACCATGATGATGTGTGAAACTCAAAAAATCAACATCTTTTACTTTTATATATGAGGTGTGATTTTAAGGGCTAGAATTTAACCCTAAAAATCCTATCTAGATTAAAGTTATCTAGGGTTAAAGGGGTAGATATAGCCTAGGGCACAAGGATGATAAACCATCTCTAAAGTAGGCCAATAGATGTTAAACTCAGATATAGTCATATACTAAATTTATTATGTTGATATAGGCTAAAAGAGTAAATAAAATTATGCTAGATGTTAAAATGATAAAGAAGTAATGTATTTAACTAGTTACAATGATAATATAGTTCTGGATCTAGAACATGCAAGAAGAAAACTAAAAGATTATTCTAGAATAGTCATCAAATTTGGATTGGGTGCCTCTAAATCTGCAAACACTAGCATCAGCCTTAGAAAGTTATATTTATTCTACTATTTAAACCTAATGTAGGTGTCTTATACAAGATACCTACTGGAAAAGGATTTGACCACCTATATACTTTTGGGTTTGTCTTTACCTTCATTATGGTGCATTAAAACCTACGTCATGGACCATTGCTCCTCATGAAATTATAGAACCCTAGTTCTTCATCTTCATAGTAACCTTGGTGAAAACTGGATTAGTGGGTACATAGTGTTGAGCTAACCCTAAAGACCCCTCTACCAATCAATTCTACCTACATATCTAATACTCTGAAGAGGACTTTAGACTGATGTAGTTCTCCCCAATGTGTTGGATTATGTGTGATTCATGCAATATGTGTAAAATAAGTACAATAACTACCTTAATTTAGACTGTTACTTCAATAATTTAGACCTATTTATGTGGTATCCCTATGATTGATATAGAAATAAGATAAAATAGGGAATCTTTACTTTATTGAGTACTCGATTGAATTCATTGATAAGTTTCCTTTGGTCTATTATAGGTTTCTAGTTGAAGAATGAATGAGGATTGATCTTGTATTTATATCAATCCCTTTGAATAAATAATTCACATTAAATTACTTAGACCAACCATTAGTATATGTTTCATTTGAAAATTAAATGAGTTTAATACACTAGACACTTGCATCAAAATAGGGCACTTGCATCAACATAAATGTCTATATGGGACATTAGTGTTTAGGGAGTAGGAAAAGTAGGTATAGACTCAAAACTTGTAGAGGTGGAAGACAAGTAGGTTTTAAGCATTATAAGCATGATATAAGGTCTAGGTCATCAAAATAATACTATTTTAACCAAGAGATAGGATGAGGAGCACAAGATAGAGAAGATATGAGACTTATAAAAATGGGAAAGGTCTAGAAATGATAGGAATAACCAAGGTCTAAATTTTCCAAGTGTATAAGATTGAGGTGCTATATAATCCATAAAATAGTGTCTACATTTTCTCTTCTTTAATCTAGTAATGTAATTTCTAGTTTAAAGGAAAGGAATGCATACTTGGGTGTGTATAACACACCTTAACTTTACTTGAGTCCAACTTGAGTGCTTTTTTGGTGATTGACCTACAAACAAGAGCATGTTATAGTACATAACTCATGAATATAATCTGAAATTGAAAGTATTTGAAATGATTGAAATTAAAAGAGTAAGGTTTAGGAGTACACCTATGTATTGATGCAACCTTCTTACCTATTTTAAAGTTGGTTTGAAAGATACATCATTGTAAGGCTATGTAACTAAGAATAGGACAAATATGAATAAATATTTAAAGTACATATATCTAAAGAGATAGAGATAGATATAGATATTGGAAGGCACATGCCTCTATCCTTGGAGAAAAGGTGAGTTTTCACTTGATAGTTGATATTATCTCAATCATACAACCCAATCATACTTATAACATTGTGAAAATGAGTGAACAAAGTCTGTAAAATTGGTAATGTTATATGATCAATCAAGTCGAACCTAAATACTTGGAAATATTAAGAGATTTAATCACCTCAACCATACTAAAAGCAAACCAACTAATACAATAGATTGGCTCAATACAATATATAAAATTACTTCTCGGTGGGTGAAGATATTACTTGCATATTTTCAAATATAAATCTAATTTTAATTTTTCAATATTAGGTGCACAATGTATAACATATGCACCTTAGATATGTCTCATGCTAAAACTGTGTATAACAATAATACTAATGTATAGAATTTTACCACAAATGTGAATCTAAATTATGTAATTGTGTAATTTGTCCAACTCAAAAACTATGTAAGTGTGAAAAACATGCTTCCAAAGCATGCCCCCAATATATATTAATAAATCTAAAAATTGAAACAAGTACTAATGTGGAGGACATGTTTCTAAAACATACCCCCACTGAATTTACGTGTGCTAAATACTGAAAAAGTGTGAAAAACATGCTTCTAAAGCATTCCCCCACTAAATTTGAAAAATTTGAATGTGTGAAATCCATGCCTATATGACATGCTCCCATTGAATTTGAAAAATGTGAATGTGTGGAAGCCATGTCTATATGACATGCCCCTACTAAATTGAAAATTTACATAAGTGCCAAATATTGAATAAGTGTGGAAAACATGCTTCCAAATCAACCCCCCAATAAATTTAAAACTATGAAAAATGTCAATAATATACTTCTATGAAATGCCCCCTTTAAAGTGATGGAAGAATATAAATCGAGAGTTACCTCACTACAAAAACATAAGACAACTATACAATCTATGAAAGTAACCATGTATAACCAAGATATAAGAATATTTTAATAATTTTAAGTAAGATATAAGGTATACATCATTAACATAATTATATTAAAATTAAAATATAGGCAAAGGGGCACAAGATAGAGCATATACAAGACTTCTAAAAGTGGGAAATTTTTAAAACTAAGAGAAACAACCAAGGTCTAAGTTTTCCAAGTGTACAAGACTAAGGTGATATTATTGGGATATTGGTGGTAGTGATGTGTTTTCATTGATTTCAAGTCACATTGATGATGAAAAAGTGGCATGAGAGTGTTCTTGGTCTAATATGCATGATCTTAGTGCTCAACTCAGTCTTGGTTGTTAGTAAAAGCTTATAGGAGTAGTTGGTTCTATGGAAGCATGAGTGGATGACATGGAACATGAAGAGAGAGTACATATTATGTCCATGTGGTTGAGATATAAATTGGAGTCCTTCAAGGTGGTCTTCAGGAGAAGTGCAAGTCATCTTATGCCTTGTGGGCTTGACCATGTGTGGTTTCCTATGGGGTTTTGAGTACTTTGAGAGCTATATCATGATGAGGAGCTTAGTATGCTCGGAATATGCATGTTATAAATATATAGGGTTATAAGAGTTCAGGTTTATGGTTTTTAAGAGGTGGCTAGTGGTTTTCAAGATAGTTTGGGCATTGGCCTAGTTGGCCTAGGTGGGCTTGTGAGGCCTTGTGAAGGGTCAAAGGGTGTTTGCAGGTTGGTGAAGCTTATTTTTCAATGATAGATGGTTATAATTTTTTTTCAATAATTTTTATAAGGTATGAGGTTAGATATTGAGCTACAAAGTTATAAATTTGGTTTAGAAGATTAAAAGGGTGCTATAAATGAGTGCAAGGAGCCTGAGAGGAATTTTCTCATGCTTGTTGGCACATGCAAGGTTTGAATGGGAAGATGAGATATTTGGAGTAGTTTTGAAAGGTCCTTGAGATTTTTTTCCAAGCATTTGTTTAGGAGTTAAGGTGTAGATATTTATGAACATTCTTTAAGAATGTAAACTAGTTAAAACCCTTTATAAACCCTCATAATGGAGTGATTGGAAATATCTTGATAAAAAAGACCTAGAATGGATTGGTTGAACAAGTTTTATAATTTTAAGGTATAAAGTATTCCTATATGAATATATATGTGGTATTGGTGTGTTAGGGCAATAAACAGAAGGTATAGAAATATGCTTATTTTTGAAGTTTTTTAGTGCTACAAGTAGGGCTGACTGAGTCAACACATGAGAGTTATTGAATATTGAAGGCCAATACTTGTTATTAAAATTAATATAGTTGTTTTGGAAATAAATATTCACTATGATAATTATCTAAGTCAATCAAGTTGACTAGTTTCTAATATATATGTGGTGAAAATAGTGAACAAATATTCAGGTAGAGTGAATATGTGTTTAGGGATGTGTTCCAAGTGAGTAAGGATGAATCAAATAGTTTGGGGTATTTTTTTAATACATATTACTTATGTTAAATTTATTTTTATGTGAGGTTTATGAATATTCATAGGCAAGAAGGTCATTTCAAAGTGGCTTATCTGAGTAGTGAAGACTATGATATAGTGATTTGAGGAATTAGTATGTTACACCAATGGATGCTACTAGAATAAGAGAACTATCTAACTGAGAGTAATATAGAGATAAAATATAATATATTAATGTGGATTATATGTTATTAAAGTGTTGTTTAATATGATAGAAAAGAACATCTACATGACTATTTTTTTAGAGCTTGTAGGCAGTCTAGAGTGGCCTATTTGGAGAGGCTAGTTTGAGCTATTATGAGTTGAGTTTTAGGTGAGTGAGAGATTTTTGATATTATATGAGTGTCATATATTTATTAAATGTATTTTTTATTTATAATTTGTCTCTCATTTGGTTGGAACAGTCAAAGATATTTGACTAAGTTTCTGGTGTGCATGACTAATTTAGTAATCAATTTGTTTGAGTTGGTTTGGACTTGTGTGAGTTATGTGAAGGTGAAAAATGGATTTTTATGTGTTTTTAATGTAATTTAGGACCTATAAAAGTTATTTTTTCATGTGTTTTTTTGATAAAATCAATATTATTCCTCATTTCTTCTTGGCAGTATTTTCTAGGTGTTTGCAAAACTTGGAACGAGATAGAGAATGGCTTGGATGTAGTAGTGGATCCGATTCACAGATGTTATAGACCCATGTGGGAGTATTAAAATTTTAATTGGATATATGTATGATTTATTTTATTTCTTGGTTTAATCCCAAAGTATTCATCTTGCTCAAAGTGTGAGCAAGTGGTTTTAGGCCTATTAGGTCTAATAGGTCTATTTGGACCTAATGGTGATTTCCAAGTATATTTGATATATGGGAGTTTGTTTGGATATGAAAATGTTTAAATTAGATTTTATTTACTTATATTAGTGGTTATTACTCTTTTATGATGGATATTATTCATGGATTTGGTCATATGTGGCGAATGACTTATAAGGGCTAATTGGGCCTAGTGTAGCCTAGTAATTGGATAAGTGCCATTTGAAGTATGGATGACTTATGGAGTGTTTGAGTTGGATTAAAAACATGTATGATGATATATTAAGGGTAATAAAATTATGGAAATCATCTTGGTTGATGAAGATGTTTTAGATGAAAGAGTGGTATATATACTAGGTGTATTTGGCCTATTTGGATGTGATTGTGTGAGTGAAGCTAAGCAAAGGAAAAAGCTCAATAAAATAGAAAATATGGGTAATTAAGGACCATTATAAGGTGTATATGATTATTCATGTTTGTCTAATCATATTCATGAGCTAAAAAGTCATTATACCTAACAATTTAAAGGGTGACTTGGTTGAGCAAATGAGGTAGGTGTGTCTGCTTTGGAGAAGAGAAGTAGATTGTAGGTGTATGAGATTCAAAAGGTTATAATAAAGTGTAGAAGAAATCAAAGTAGTGTTAGAAATTATATCAGAGTTTTTTGAGTGGGTGCTTAATCACCTAGGGGGTTATAGTCTCCTTGCTAGTTGGACCAAAATAAAGGTCTAGTTGGAGCTAGACTAAATTGAGGGGTGGAAGCTCCTTGATCAGTTGGATCTAATGTAAAGTCTCTTGTTTGTATTATACTTATAGGAATATAGTATATTGGTTTTTAGGATTGAGAGTGGGTTTTCTCCCCCTAGAGTGTTTCCCACATAAATGATGTGTTCATATGATGTTTTCTCTTGTTCATGCCTTAGATGTATAATCTTTCATGTTATTGTATGGTGAATGAGTTTATGGAATTGAATGTGCATCATTAACTACTAATTCACACCCCCTCTTTATAGATACTTCCATCAAATACATAGTCCATAAATATCATCTACATCCCCCGTTAATATAGTAATGGAATTATTGGTTTGAAAGAGAAGAGATGTGTACCTAGATGTGTATAACACACATTACCTTTGTGTGAGTCTAGATTGAGTGTTTTTTTGGTGAGTGAAATGAAACAAGGATCATTTTACAATATATAATTAGTGTGTATAATCTGAAATTGAAAGCATTTTAAATTATTCAAATTGAAAGAGTAAGGTTTAGGAGTACATCTGTGTATCGATACAATTGCCTTGCCTATTGGTAACTTTATTTCAAAGATGTATCATTATAAATAACTGAAATTGATATTAGGAAAAATATATAAATATATAAAACACACACACACACACACACATGTATATATACATATATACATATATATGTGTGTGTGTGTGTGTGTGTGTGTGTGTGTGTGTGTGTACATATACATATACATATAAGGAGATAAAGAGAGATTAAAAATCATGTTAGGTGGACATTTACATATGTATATATATATATGTATACATACACACACACATATATATATATACATATATATATATATATATATATATATATATATATACATATATATCTATAAATATATACAAACACACACACACACACACACACACACACACACACACACACACACACACACACACACACACACACAAGGAGATAAAGATAGATTAAAAAACCTGTTAGGTGGAAATTCACATATATATGTGTATATATATATATATATATATATACACACACATACATACATACATACATATATATATACATATACATATACATACATACATACATACATATACACACACACACACACACACACACACACACACACACACACACACACACACACACACACACACACATTCCTGAATAAATGACTCATACATAATCCTTTATATCTATGCATAATACATCACCTCTTTTTCCTACTACACAATCCCTAGTGTAAACATGCATACATACATAGTATAATCCCTAGTGGAAACATCTACATACATACATACATATATATAAGGAGATAAAGAGAGATTAAAAGGTACATGCCCCTAACCTTGGATAAAAAGGTGAGTTTCCACCTAACATTTAATATTAGCTCAACTGTGCAACCCCATCATACTTATAACTTGGTGAGCATGAGTGAATAAAGTCAACTCATATTATCAAATTGGTGAGGCTGGATGATAAAATCAATTCCAAACTTAAAATTTGGAAATGTTGGGTGATTTAACCACCTCAATTGTACCAAAATCAAACGAACTATTATGGTATATTGGATCAATAAAATTTGTAAAAGTCTAACTTGGTGGGTGGTGATAGTCCCTAAGATTGTTTTGAAATCTTAAACTAATTTAGATTTTTAAATATTAGGTACACATTTAATAACAATTTACCTTAAATATGTCTCATGATGAAACTATGTATAATAATGGTACCAATGTATAGAATTCTACCACAACTATGAATCTAAATTATATAATTATGTGCTTTGACTAATTCAAGAACTGTGTAAGTGTGGACAACATGATTCCAAAGCATGCCCAACTGAATATGGGTTTGATAAATAATAAATAAGTGTGAAGAACATTCTTCCAAATCATTCCCCCACCAAATCTTAAAACTATGCCCCCTTTGAGGTGAGGGAAGAATAAAAAATAATAGTTAACTCACCTCAAAAGTATAAGACAAATCTATAATTTGTGAATGGAACCATGTAGAATATAGAAGAACATAGTATGATGGGGTTGCACAGTTGAGCTAATAATAAATGTTAGGTGGAAACTCACACACACACACACACACACACACACATACATGTATATATGTGTATATGTATGTATATGTATATGTATATATACATATACATATATACACACACACACACACACACACACATATATATATATATACGTATGTATATATATATATATATTATATATAT